>JAODKC010000002.1:21343016-21366368 GCA_026777985.1 Mormyrops attenuatus
CCGCACACCTTTCTCCCTTAAATGTTTAAATGTTTTCAGTACCAACCTACAGAGTGCCTGCATCACTCAGCCACATGTTGGTGCCTCACTGGGAAGGGATATCTCTGTGACACAGTCAGCATGTCTGTGTCTGTCTGTGTATATGTGTGTGTGATTGTGTCCTTTCTGTGTGTGAGATTGTGACTCTGTGTGTGTCTCTGGGTGAGATTTAGTGTGTGTGTGTGCATGTGTATATTTTTATGTTACATTGCGAGGACCAAATGGCCTGCACAATATGATAAAAACCTGTTATTTTGACGTTGTGGGGACCATTTTCCAAGTCCTCACAAAGATCTGTGAATGCAACCAAAAAACTAAAAATGCCAGAAGTCTCGTTTTTTGTTTAGTTGCTTATGGCTAAGGTTAGGGCTGGGTAAGGTCATGATCTGGAGTGTGAGTGTGTCTTCACCTGTGCACTTCTTTCGTCCTGGTGTAATACCTGCGATGTGAGTACCAGCAGACATCAACAATGTCTGAAAATGAAATGAAATGGGTGCATCTCCCTCCACAGAGTCTGGCAAATGGCACACTGTCCTTTCCTTCATTAGCAGGACTTTTTCTCTTGCCCTCCTTTGTGTTGTCACGTCACCCCGGAAAGCACCATAAAGTAGAATATGATTACCGAGCATCCCGAAACACACCACTTCATTCAAACCTGTAGATGAGGTTAAGTGTTCGGGAGGAGGGCCCATCCTGTTTAAATGAGATGTTCTCCGTCTAGTGACTGGAGTTCCACTGACTGGAAGCTGCCGTGACATCCCATCCATCCCTGGCCGAGTGCGGAGCAGAGACGGGCATACAGGGGAAGGCAGAGAGCCCTGGCCACTGTCCCCGTGAAACCGCCAGCTGGAGAGGCTAATTTGGCCGTCGTTAGCCTTCCGCTTAATCTGCAGCTTGGGAATTCTGCTCCCTGTCCGGTTGGAGCTCTCACTGTAGTCTGTGCTATAATAAACTCTCCTCCACGCTGTCCCCTACACGTTTTTTACGTCATTATAAAGCTTCTATTTCCATACCCGTCTCAGTGCTTAAGTAAAGACAGAATTCATACGACTCATGCAGCAGAAAAAGAGCCTCGTATTAATCTCTTATCAAGTTCATTATGAGTGCGGGTTAACTTCATTTCGCCATTACTCATTCTGAAAGTTGGCCCTCACGCTAATTGATCTTGAAGCAGCACTTAGCAGGATCGAGATTAATCGTTCTCTGAATTAAAATGAATGCGTAATGAATTGCTGAATTATTAATTTTGTCATTTAGGTAAATCACTGCCTTTTCGTTATCGACGATCAGGTATGCTAGAAATCTCCTCTTTGTTCCAGGGGGGAGGGGGAGAGGAAATTAAACACTTTTTTTTAAATCAGTCGTCTATCATCTAAAAATATATTTACTTCCTCTAACCTGCAGAGGTCAGAGGTCAACATCACAGACATAGTCTATTCTGAGATAACAGAAGCATGCATGGGGAGACAAGCAGGCGCAAAGACGGTCCACCTCCTAAGGCCCACCTTACTCCCTTTGGCTGGCAATTCCTGAGCAGCCTGCCTCGTAACTCCATGGCGACACATAATATCACCCGTGGAAACCAGTATCTTGGAGTGACACAAGCTTCTCTCTCCACTTTCCAACATACTGTGGGCTCAGTTTCACTCCTAGTCGAGTGTTCTCAATGGTATTGCAGTGATCCAGTGCATCACCCATCCATCCATCCATCCATTTTCTGCCACTTATCCAGCGTCAGGTCATGGGGGCAGGAGTCTAAGCAGGGATGCCCAGACCTCCCTCTCCTCAGCCACCTCCTTCAGTTCCACTGGGGGAATACCAAGGCATTCCCAGGCCAGCCGAGAGATGTAATCTCTCCAGCGTTACTCCTAACTGATAAATTTTTTATTAATATTAGTAGTTTAGGTTTAACATTATGGGTATTAATTCTGAACTCACCATTTCTGCCAGGTTATTATTAGCCATAATCAAAGGCAAACTGGGATGTGTTGTTGTGCATGAAATGCACCCCCTTGACGCCCCCAACAGGTGTCCCCAGGTAATACAAGACAGAGTGGAGGCTTAGTTTCATGTTGATCAAGCCAAGTTTGGCCACCTTGGGTATATATATGGTGCGTTGTTTATAAAGGCACAGGAAGCAAACCAAACCACATTGTGTTTACAAGCTGAGGAAGCTCTCCAGGGACGTGTTAGAGTGTGCAGCCAGCCAGGGCAAGAACTGTGGCCCAGGGAAGATTGTTAGGTACTTTTGGGAAAGACTTGCTTGAATATGCCAGTCAATGAACAACAGAAGGTGTCTCTGGAGTGCGGGACATGGGAGAGTCCATAGCACCAGTGTTTCTCAGAGTCATTCGCATGATATTGATGACTCTGCCTTGAACTGTGCTAATTTATCCTGTAAATGATTAACACCAGTTAAGGTCAATTAATTGTTAACGATCCATAAGGAGCATTAAGGCATGGGACGCAGCTGTGAGAATGCCCCATAACCCAGCATGTGTGGGAGCCGCTCACGCGAGAGCTAAAGTGGAAAACAAGTTGGATGCTGAAGGCACAGCGTATCGACCGTCTAAATGCCGGTCCGGATTAGCATACTGATAGAGCCGCGGAAAGGCGTTATTCTGAACTTCTCTGCTGCATAATGCAGCCGTAGGGGGGACAGTGAAGAATGGAAAATTTAATGACATACACTCAGACAAATGGTGTCCCACTACAGCATTAATCCCACCTAAGTCTGTCTGCTTTCGCATATTTCTGAGTTCTTGATTCATTGAGGGTTTCAGTGTAGGAAGTTTGTAGGCTATCCCTACAGAATCAGTCGATCAATCAAACTGGTTAGTTCGGAGGAGGTAAAAATCTGATCCCACCGCAAGACCACCTACACCTCATAACATGAGACCACCTACGCCTAACCCCACCTAACCCTACACCCACACCAGTCCACCTCACTCAAACCATTCTCGATGTGTTATGACCTCATGGGGCCCATCCTGGCTCCCCAACATGACCCAATCAGCAAAGCTCAACCCAAAGGGCACATTCTCCTTGAACATCCCCACACTCACTTGGCCACCCCCTCTTCCTTCTGCCCAGAAGACATTCTGAAACATGGCCTACCCCCTATACCATGCCAATCCCAAACACTCGTGTTTACACTGCACACCACGACAGACAGATATTGATTTAGGAAAACATAATGTAATATCTCCTTTCTCTGTAAACCTTTCGCTTGACATCTTGAGGTTTTTTTTTTCCTACAACCGAACGAGTAATATTTGAAGAATAGATTTAATCAGTAATCTGCCATCATATGGCAGTCTCTGGATGATTCTAGAATGAAATCCGATGATTGCTGTTCATGACAGACTCGGTCTGGTACCAGATGCTGTATGGATTTACGTCAGGTTTCACGGGTGTAATTAGGTGTACAAATACTGCACAGGAAACATGTGTGTTGCATGTCTGCATATTTCAAGCACTATATCAAGCAATATGTATCTTTCTTGCCTAATAACACATTTAGACTGTAAACACATATTGACTATAAACACATTTACACAATGCTTCTCATAGGATAATATATCATTAGGTACTTCTGTGAGTCTAGCAGCTGTTTGCTCCTGTAAGTACTGCAATCAGCGTGATGCCGTATGTCTCGGCTGTTTATTTGTCATATAGTATAGCTGGCACTTAACACACAGTGACGCTTATTCGAAGATGGCCGTGGGCTCACGGCACTGCCAGATCTTAAACGGATACCCAGTCGGCTGCTCTGAGCAGCGGAAAAAAGCCTGGCTGAGCTAAAAACGACGGCTTCTGTGCTGGAGCGCTAATTCCATCGGCGGGATTCGTTATCGCTATCTGCCAGTGCGGCCCAATTATGCGCCACTGCTGTCCTTCAGCTGTGGACAGCACCGCGCCGCTAACAGCCTACCGATCACGCAGGGGTTATTCGCCTCCAACTCCGCCAATCTCCTGGGCTGGAGGTAAACAAACGAAGGTGTCGGCCATCTTCTGTGCAATGGGATGTGTTTGCTGGACTGCTCACCCTATTCTGGATAATTTCTCTGCTTTCTGTCCCCCAAGGAGGCTCATGTTTACTTTGTTGATTTCCTGTCTTCCTTTCCACTGTACTTCCTCTTGTACGGGAGGTGCATTGTGGGATGTGAAAAAGGCCACATTGCCTTGCTTTACTGAATGAAAGGTCAAGGTTGTCTGATAAATCTTCAGCCATGGGGAAGAAGCAAAACTGCAATTGTGTTTCTACTAAGGAACCCCCCCCCCTTCCTGGGTAAAATCAATAGTGCCAATCCATGTATGGAAATGAAAAATGTATAGACTGAAAAAAATAACCTCCCCGTGCGTGGCCGAGACCTCATACCTTGGGGTGCGAATAATTAAAAGACATACTAAAAAATCATGCAAGTCATGGTTACTTACAGCATAAAGGCAAAACTTTGCTTCTCACATGGAATCTGTATCCATGACCTGGATTTATCTGGTGTAGCATGAAATCTTACTGGCCCACTGAAAGCAGAACCAACAGTCCAGTACCCAGTTAAGAATAACAAGATCACTCACCCAGGTAAGAAAGAGTAAAGAGTTGAGGTGGTAGGGATGAGAATGATTGGCTCTTAGAAGCTTCCGGCAAACCTTTTTGCTGATTTATCTCAATAGCTACAATGGAGATCTCAAATACTCTCCTCCAATTCTTACAAACTGAAAAGGAGCCAAGCATTTTGCGGACATCCCAAATCCACTGTAGTAGCGGCTTCTGCAGTCAGGATGGTGCTGAGGGCATCATATTGCAGCGAAAAAATAAGTCTCGGCTCAAGATTAGTGCAATGCAAATGCGTTGTCAGGTGCAGGTGAAAAAAGCTAACAGTGAGTGTTTGATGGCTGGTGAGCAGACCAAAACAAGATCGCCGAGTTATTGTCAAGGGCTGAATTAAGCAGCATGGTGACAGCAGTTTGTTATAGATATATGTGACCAAATTCAAAGACCGTGTCCTGCATAGTATATGCTAGAGGAGTCAATGAGACCAGCACCGCTGAAATCTTATTTAGCCACACAGAATCAACAGCCGTATAATTATGGGACCCAGATGGCTGAATATGTTTGGGATAAGTAATGAGGTCACACGTAATTCTGTCACTGGCTCCGTGGTTCCCTACACACACAAAGAAAGTGCGTACTGACCTCTGGAAAAGCAACACCAACACACCAGTTTCCTTGCCCTTGCGATATTACTTTTCCAGTTAAATAATACTTCCCATGTCTAAGGATAAGTAAGGTTTATTGTATATAAATTTCCTTGCTAGATATTTAAATAAGCCAGTGAGAATCGGAAGACAGCTGTGGCTGTATTCTGTCTCATTTTTATGAGAAAATAAAGATGTCGTTCAGAGAGCAGAATGAAGATTTTCACGTTGGGTTAGCGAGCAAGCTAACGTAGAAAAGACCCCAAAAAGCTACAATTAATCCATCAATTCCAGGCCACACCAATCATAATTATTTCCACATTATGGTTCAGAGATAAGCCAGCAGCGGCTTTCTATACCCTTAATATAACAAAGGCCAAAAATGAAATGAACTAATTTCTTTGCTTGGCAGACACTTTAAATCCTAAGCAATTTACATAGATTAAATATGGGTGGGGGGGCTGCCATTTTTCCCACGAGGTTAGTCAGGTGACTGCAGGTTTGGGTAGTTTTTCCCTCCAACCTGCCCTGTTTATCCTGCAGTAATATTTACATATATTTATATCCGACTGCAGCGTAGGTGTCCCGCTCAGCCACACCAGCGTGCCGCTACGGCGTGGGGGCTCAGTGGGGAGCGCTGGAGCTTCCCACCTTCAGGGCTGTGGGTCTGAATCCGGCCTACGCTCTGTGCATGAAGTTTGTG
Organism: Mormyrops attenuatus; assembly: GCA_026777985.1. NCBI lineage: Eukaryota > Metazoa > Chordata > Actinopteri > Osteoglossiformes > Mormyridae > Mormyrops > Mormyrops attenuatus. The sequence goes on from JAODKC010000002.1 coordinate 21,348,961, forward strand.
TGTTTTTGTCCACACAACTTTCTTCCCTCGGTCAAAAAACTAATTGGTGTCCCTGAGGTACCCATAGATATCCCAGCCATAGTGCGGCCCAGCTTTGTGCTCTGTGCTGCCTGGGATAAGCTCCAGACCCCCTGCAACCCTTTCTGCTTGCTGGCTGGACATGAGGGGGGTCCGTACACCACCCCCCGAGCAGGATGCCCATCTCTCAGAACTTCTTAACGAGGCCACTGTGCAGACAGAGGCAGACATGGGCTCGCTAAGTGTGTCAACCTTCCACATGGTGACTGATGTTTCCAGATAGAGCGCCGGAGAGGGAACCCACCTCAGCTGCTCCTCCCTGGAGAGCGCTCCTCTTTGCGTCGTGTTGTGAGGAAGGGAGCTGCCAAGGAAACGCATGCAAGCGGTAATGAGAACGTGCCGTTTTCACCGCCGAGTCAAAAGCCGACTTTTAGCGTGATTTAAAAGGGAGACAAATCGCTCGTCTCTCAAACCCACACATCGGCTCTGAATTATACCTGAATAATGGCACATTTGTGAGGGTTCCCATGACAACACATCATCCCGGCCCACAGGCTGACTGTTTACTCAAGTTTTCATTACGGAGTGATTTAAAAACTGTGAGTATTAATGACATATGAAACTCAACAAGGCGGTCCGAGGCAGCTTCTGCCCGCCCAGGATTATCGGTCAGAAGGCCGATCCCATTAGGACCTGGAGAAATATCTGGCAATCCTTCACATTTGGCGTGGAGCATCAAGACGACAGAGCAATGACCTAGTTAGCGAGCGACTTGACTCCTTTACTGAAAGTGAAATCGGAATCTGTGTCTGAGTCACCCGTCCGCTGCCGAATCTTGGCAGATGCTAATAAGTTGTAGCAATCACTGAGCTATTAGCCTTGTTGATGTCCCCTGACCGCACACGGCAGGTGTGACATCGCCCGATTGGTCGAGTCTCATTACTCTTCGCCACAGGCTAATTCTGAGCGCTGACCCTGAACAATGGCCTCCTTTTTAATAAGTCTGCACCGTGAAGTCTAATGAACAATTAAAAGTTTGTTAATCAGTCAGATTTCATCAATGCCCCTCTCTCGCCTGCAGCAATAAGGAATGTCTTATCCTCGAAAGATTATAACAAGATGCAAGTCATGCACATCGTATGAGGTTGTCTGGATCTATATAGTGAAAATGTATTCAGAAAGCGAAATTATGAAATATTAATTGACCGAATGCCCTCGTTATCGGATCTGCTCAGATTAGGCTCAATCGAACGTCTCCTCAACGCAGATCATTCCTGATGCGCACTAATGATCTGACACGCTGTGTGATTTTACATATGTACTTAGCTGACTTCTATCCAGATCTGCTTTTACGTGGCGGCTGTCTTCTCACCTTAAATTATTAAGCGCTGTACTGCTAGACGACAGCAGTACTTGTGATCCATCCCACCAAGCCAGCAGTTATTGTCACATTCCTGCATTTCCCTTTGTCTTGCTCAGCTTTGGCTGATCTTGGGACCTCACCCGTGCATGTTTAATGCTGACACGGCTCACTAATTACACCTAATATGGGGCGCTTGAACTTCGCGGTGCATTTGTTGCAGTGACACCTGCACACACACCCACACACATGCACGTGCACACACTGCACTGCCCGTGATTCAGCACCTTGTTATCATACTTATATATTATTGTATTTATTATTATATTATTGCATGTATAGTGTATGTTGTATATATACGGTAAAACACCTGTCTCCAAAAATGCATTATTTCAGGAGCATGAAAAAAAAGACACATTTTCTACTGTATAAAAACTACTGTAAAAAACTTTAATGAGACACCACACCATAAAATTGAAACCTTCTTTACACAGCCATCAGTCAGCAGTTTAACGTTTTAAATGGACTTACATGGATCCTTATCAGAGAGGCAAATATGTCAGTGTCAATAAGATAAAGATTAATCTCAGTTTATATTCACAGTTAACAATGTTAGTTAGCTAGCTATGTAGCTATTAACATGAAGCTGTTAAAATTAGCGATGTAAAGTAATCCATCCAAGTGATCATCATCAATACAAATGCTAATTAGTACAAAGCAGGCCCGTAGCCATAAATAAATTCCGTGGAGTGTCCAGTATTAAGATTCAGATCAACTTTATTGATCCTGGGGGAAATTCTGGCGTAGGTCCATCGGTCCACTTCAGGAGAATTCAATAGTAGGTTAAAAGTGATAATCTTGCTATGTAGCGTCTGCCTGGTACAAATATATAGTTGACTTCATAAAAAAAATGTTAGTCAATTAGATGTAAAAAGCCATCAGTTGATAGCCTTTACAGAGATGAATGGTTGTATTTCATCTATAGTATAAAGTCACAATTGTCAAAAAGTGGACACGCATTTTCATCGGACGGTGGTGGTTTGTTCATATGTATATTGTACGTATATCATTGGTCTCACTATTCTTTTATTTGGTATTTATTGTTCTTTATGATTGCATGTTGTTCAAGTCTGCAGGGAGGTATGCAAGCAAGTATTTCATTGTACTTGTACAAATGAGCAAAGCCAATCCTTGAGTCCTTGTTGTAGATGTCATTTTCCAACCTAAAGTGTCAAAGCTCTTCTTCTGCTAACAGCAGAACCTGCAGGCTGCCTCCCCCCGTGGCTCCCCATCAGGGTTCCACGTGAAACAGCTGCATGTTAATAAAGACGCCTGTTCTTGATAGAGACCTTGGTTCACGCTTCCTTCTCCGGGATCCTCGGCCGGGCGAGGCAGCGGGATCTTTAATAATGTCGTTCATCAACACCTGCCATTTTTACAATAATGAGAAGTACCAGGCTCCTTCACAAAAAGACCTGTTTCAAATCATTCAGCTTTTTCCTGTGGCTAAACATAAAGCCTTTAATCTGCCTAACCTTCAGTGGGGCTGTAGGTAAATCATTTTGCATCTTAGAGCGAGGAGATTTAAAAATAAAACAAACCACAATCGTCAGAAATATGATGAACTTAAAAAGAAGCTGTCCCTTGATGTAAAATAAGTGCCAGATGCAGTGTGTCCTCTCGGGGGAAATGTTGTATCCTTGAGCGTCGTGCTAAAACATCTGTCTATATGACAGAAATGAGCAAAGATCTTGTTAGGTGCGTTGGTCTCTTTGGTTGAAAACAGCTGCTAAGTAATGTGATGTTGAAAGGTTTCCTGTTTGCTCTCGACTCACAGGAGGGGCTTCTGGTCCCTGTATAACAAACTGAAATAATCAATGCCTGTCTCAGGCTGCTGTAAACTGCACACTGTGTATGTAATGGACCCCTACATGCATGACTAGGGTGACAGCTGACAAGAAGATGACGATCATGAACAACAACTTATCTGTTCCTGCCACTTTCCCCACCCTCTGCTTTTATAAAGTGATGTCATGCAAATCTGGCCCCACCCATTCCCCACCCATACTTTAAATAAGTGATCTGGCACAATACATTGAGCCTGCCCCACTTACACTTTAAACTTAATTTTACACTCCTTTCATATCTTTGATGAACATTTTTATGCTAAAAATCAGTCATTAACTAGAGTTTGACTTGCTTAGATGCTTATTAAGGATGTATGTTCTTATGCTGCCCAGATGGGGTATTGAAATGGTTTTGGGACCACAGCCACCACTGCAGACACTTTGCTCCTTAACCAGAGCTCCTAACTCAAAAAGTATTTTATGAATCTTTTCAAACTTTACAGAAATATTGCATGGAATGTTTTTAGATGAATAGCACCAAAATTGAAGTAACACCACATAGTGGCCACAAATGGAAGGGTGACTGCAGAAGACACTTGACTTGTGAACATGATAGCTGAAAAAGTATTTCATGGGCCTTATTACTATTTCACAAATCATTATGCAGAGGATGATCCACACCTGATTTCAGTTTGAGAGAAATTTCCCCAAATATGAAGCAGCTGTGCTGTATGGCAGCAAAGGAAGGAAGCAGTGGCTGCAGAAGATACTTGTGAACCCAGTAACTCTAAAAGTATTTAATGGAGCTTTTTCAAGCTTCCCAGGTACGTTGCATATGTGATTATGTCAGACTAATTCATTCTCAGGCAAATCACACCAACATTAAAGCAGTGCCACTTCTGGATTCATGTATACTCTTCTATGGACCACAATTCTCATCTGACCTGAGCCAGATGCCATAAGACTCAGAAACCAAATAATGATTTTATACCAAACCATCCATTCATCCATCCATCCATCCATCCATCCATCAACTTCTAACCGAGCAATTTGGAAAAAAACAAGAAGAAATTTTTTGATTCAAAATTAAAACTCCATCCGTCCATCCATCCATCCATTCATCCATTTTCTGTAACCACTTGTCCTATTCAGGGTCATGGGGAGCCTGGAGTCTAACCTGGAGGCCACAGGTGCAACGCAGGGAACAAGCCAGGATGGGGTGCCAATCCATCGCAGTAAATTTAAAATTTTATAAGGAATTTGGGGAATAGAATTTTCATTTTTTGGTGCCTAAACAGTTTATATTTACTAATGTCTGAAATGAATAAATAATTTTTTGAGATGTTCTGAATGTTTGTGTTGGCGTTGCATGACCATTTTCTCCTTATCCGTTTAAATATCCATCATAAAAAGCCTAGTGAAAAGTGTTTTTTCAGGTTGTGCGCTGGTGCTGTGAAATGCCACTGACGGCCCCTTACAGTTTTATGCTTCATGTTGTGCTGGACATTCACCAAAGGAACCTGGCGTGAGAGTCTCATCGAAAATGGACGCTGTGGGGTTTTACTCCTGGGATTTGAATCAACGGTATTTTGATGACACATCCAGTTCCTTAAGAGCTTTCTCCAGTATCTGCTTTTACAGATGTGGCTCTGCCGAGAGCCCATTCACACCACAGTAAAATGTAAGGAAAATTACAGCCGACTCCCTGGTCCACCCTCATACATATTTAGAGGCCCAAAAAATAAAATTCATTTTCAGGCATAAGTCCAACCTGATCGAGCACAGCGACAACGGGTGGGGTTTTGGGATCGGCTGTGCATTCTCCGGGCATTCATAGGACAAGGGGAGAAAAGGCGGTGGGGGGGGGTTCTCCCTGTAGTGTGATAAAAACCCCGATTCTCACTATCGATGCACTTCAATGTCACAGGACTGGACAGTGATTAAAAGCTTGGTTCTCCCCTGGATCACACTGTAGTATTTTATGCCCGTTTGCAGATGTATTTACAATTGGATGCCTCTGGGATAAAAGGAATGAACCTCATTCTTGCGCAAAATCTGCTGCATCAGTCTTGTGAGAAAGTTTAGTTGTAAGGGACCAGCTGTCCAGGTGACCAGACCTTGGATAAAGTCAGTTTTTTTAATAGATTATTTTTTAAACTTCCCAGTTTAAAAGTGCTACCAAACACCCACTCACAGTGATCCCACAGCTTAGTGATACTTAGCGGGCATCCTAGCTAAAATGATGTTGTGTGCGTTCTGCTCTGATTGTGTGTGCAGTAAGAGTTGTGTGCATTTCTTCCACGTTAAGGTGTGTCAAGCATGTTCCAGTAGACATCATCCATCCATTCATCCACATATCCATCTGTCACTTATCTTGGTCAGGGTCTCAGAAGGACCTGGAAAATCTCCCATACATAGGGTTACCATATTGGGTGAGATGAAAAAGAAGACGTGTCTAGGGATCAGAATATTAATGAGTTTTCATGTTTACTTCTCTCATGAATAGTAATGACTTTATGCATTCACTGGCCAATCAGGTGGAGCTCTTATTAATATTAATTAGCTTTCCCTAACCACCCTGTAAAATGAAAATTTGGGTCCATACAAAACACTAAGCTAAAGTTTGTTAAACTTAAAGCAAATGGCACAATTCACTGTTTGCATGAAAACAAAAATTAAATGTCAAAGTGCCAAAGGTTTCTGGAAGCAGCAGTGCTGTATGGCAGCAAAGAAAGGAAGCAGCGACTGTAGAAGATACTTTTGAACAAAGTAACTCTAAAAGTATTTGTTGGAGCTTTTTCAAACTTCCCAGGTACATTGCATATTTGATTATCTCAGACTTATTAATTCTGAGGCAAATCGCACCAACAGTAAAACAGTGCCACTGAGTGACGTCAAAGGGAAGAGACACTTCTGGAGTCATGCATCTCCTTCTATGGACCACAGTTCTTATCTGACCTGAGGCAGAAGACATAAGACTCAGAAAGCTGACATCACTCGCGAGCAGCGTGACATGTAGGGATGTGCATATCATTACATTTTTTCAAGTAAACGTGTGCACGAGCCTTGCAAACGCTGTGTTATGATACTGAGTGGCTGCTGTATATTGAAAATTGCTGCCTTTTTCTTCTCTTGATACTCCAGTGTAACTTGCAACAGTGGGCCATACAAGTTGAAGCGCTAAAAAGAGGACGTGTCTGGGGAAACCCGGACGTATGGTAACCCTACCCAGGCAGCACAGGGCACAAGGTCAGCGTACACCCTGGATAGGATACCAGTCAGAAAAAGAAATTGTCAAATGTTATTAAAAAAAACAGAGCAAGTTCAATGTGCTGGCCAGAGAGCAGGGAGGAGCAACAGAGGTGGTGCTAGAGCCCATGTGACTTTGTGGGCGCTCCCTACCCTCCATTATAAAAGGCTTTTATGTAATTGGCCTGATGAGTGGTGGGGCTGAGGTCTGCCTGGAATTCCTTGGATCAATAACACAGCCGCTGGCAGTAAGGCCTTCAGTGGCAAAGGTCAAGGCGCCGGAATCGTCTGCAGAAAAGGTGGGGGGCTGCTTCTCTCACAGCGTTATATTCGTTCAGGTGTGCTGTTTAGCCATGACTCACTGCAGTGAGCACTGCTGGACATTCTGCCAGCTGTAACTCTTTAAGCATGAGTTTTTGGGTCGAGCACTGCTGACCGTACTGCTGGCACTGACCCTTTAAACATAACTCTTTATCATGTTCCTGATTCTATACTGACCCAAACCTTTCTTCCCTTTTTTCCATGCTCCAATGCCTCTGAATATCACCAGCACATTCCAGAACCCAACCCTGACCCCAGCACTGGCACAGCAACAGCACATTACCCCTTGACATCATTTTTAGTCTAACGGGGAGGGTTTGTAAGCTGGCCCCGAACACCCAGAGTATTTGAAACTATCATGTGCTACCATTTTGCATTTTCTGTATGATAACCTTAATTATGCTTAATTAAAATATGGCATTGATTGTAGTTATATGAAGCTGCTGGTAAATTTATTCCAGTGTCTATAAAGTGTGTTCCTAATCATCGTTAACTGTTTTGAGAAAATTCTCTTAGGATGAATTTACACAAAGCACCAAATTTGCGCATTTCTTTTAAGGACACCATGAACATTTTTCTATATTCATAATTAACGGCTTAAGTGGTTCTTTCTTCTGATAATGTGAACACCTCACACAAAACCATCCTGCTAAGGAAAATGTGTTCTCTTTTATCAGTTTCATCAGTTGATTAACCATATTTTTATTGGGAAAAATAATTTCAGTTTCAGGGTTTGCGTTTGGCCCAGTGTGTAGATCTGTTGCTCTATGCCTCTGGCGTTGGGGGCTTGAGCCTCTGCTCTCACGTTCTCCCACGGTCCCACAGGATTCCCACACACATGTCCTTAGGCATCTCTAAATTGTCTGTAGAGTAAGATCATGTGTGTGCCCTGTTATGGACTGTGTTACGAATAAATAGTTGATGGTTGTAAAGCCTTGTGAAACTCTCTTTTGTGTAAGCTGTATGTATTATTTTGTCATTTTGTTTTAGTATTAAGCATAAAATCTGTATTGCATCAGGAACTTTTTTGTTTGTTAATGTTACGAGTTGGGTGTCCTCAAATTGAGGCCGTAACAGACTTGCATCCCATCCAAGGTGCACCTGTGCCACCTGAGATAGGCTAGAGACTGCCCTGTGTCCCTGATTAGGTTAAACCATGGAAGATGGATAGATCTCCTCCCAGCCTTATACTTCAGAGGACTTTGATTTCAGTTTCTGCCAAATATTTGTGGAGTTTGCATTGTTTGCCCCCACAGTCCACAAACTATGGACTAAAGTGAATCAGAGTTGTCAAATTGTCCAGGTACAGGTACTGTTCCCTTTCTTGCTTTCAGGACCAGAACAGGATTTATACGATCTGGCATAGAAAACACCAAACAGGAAAAGTAATGAATTCTGGGCTGTTATTTTAGCCTTCATGTGCATGGTTTTTACATTTTAAGCTGATATTTTAGCCACTTTGTGCTGATAGGCTTCTCCCATTTTTGGTGGACATCATAGCCTTTTGGGCAAACATGCTTGTTACATTCTAACCTGTTATCTTAGCCACTTTGTGCCGATAGGCTTATCACATTCTAGGTGGACATTTTAGCCTTTCTGTGCTGACACGTCTGTTACATTTTAGCCTGACATGTTTGCCTTTTTGTGTGCTAACATGCTTGTTAGATTCTAGTGTGACAGCCTTTTTGTGCTATCGCGCATGTAACGTTTGTCTTTTTTGTACCAAAATAAATAAACAAACATATCTGAAAATCCAATTTCTCTCCTGTGGTAACAACAGCTGGTCTTTTTCCCTGGCTCTCCATGGATTTGAGGGATCACTGGATGCTGTAAACAACTAGCATCGGGAAAAAGCTAATTACAGTCAATAAACATACTTTATAAACAGAACCACAATGCCTTCCCAGGAAAGAAAACAGTATTCTATGGTGATGAACGTGACGGAGGGGGTGTCATTTATCCAGAGAATCTACTGAGGGACAGGGGAGCCTCAGTGAAGCGCTGCAAAGAGTTATTATATGCCAGAACGCCCCCTCCCCCCCCCATAGCGGGGCGGTGGCGGGTGCGAGATATTGGCACACAGTAATCCAAGGCACCAGGAGATCCTACAACACAATGCAAATCTTTCAGAGCTAATTTTAACGGGCTATCGGGTTAATTAAAATGGCAGAATTAATTGGCAAAGTGCTCTTTGAGCCACACAGAATGAATTTGCCACTTCCTGTCGAATGACAGTTCGTTTTCTTGAGCTTTACTCGCCTATTTTGGGGCAGCCCTTTGATGTCAAGGCTCAGACCTTGATCGGCATTTTAAAAAAAAGCAGAGAGGAGAATGTTTTAACGTTTTATTCACTGCGATTTTAAACATGTAATTTACAGTGTTATTGAAGATTCACTGTTTCTTTCCTTCGACATTATTACAATGCTGTTGATGTCTTTAAGCAGAATACAATTACGATTATTTTATACAGCAGACACTTTTGTATAAAACAATGCACAAGTGAGGCAGATAAAACATCACATATATACAGCTGTCAATGGTCCAACTAAGGTAGCAGGCCTGCTAGCTTCCAGTGAACGACCCGTTATGATAAGTGTAAGTACTGGAACAGGAACTACACAAATAGGGTGTCCACCTAATCCATGTCGGGGGACTCATAGTGTCCCCCCTGACATGGATTAGGTGGTCACCCTATACACAACATCTTCCAAACAAAGCAAGAACATAATAAAACAACTATTGAAATCAGCAAAACGAGCAATAAGAATATTCGGGGAACATGGAGCGGTGTAGGGTAGTGGAGGTGTTCCCAGAATAGACGGGTCTTCAGGCATTTCTTGAAGCTGGAGAAGGAATCTAATGAGGATAACTTACACTCCCTACATTTCACATCTTCATAAGTTGGGCATGTTTTCTGGTGCACAGATGTACGTCACGCTTCTGCCTCCAAGACACAGTAGCAGCCAGGCAGAGGACACGAACCCTCTCTTTTTTCTTGCATCGTATTTTAAATATTGTTCCACAAAATCATGGCTACAATCCAAATGGATACAGCACCGACAGACTTGCTCCTTGCTGGCGAAAAAAAAAAAAAACACAATAAAGTGGAGGATGCCAAACGAGAAGGGGTCACACCGAGTTCCCGTGTGACCTCCCGTGTGCTCATGGCTTAGCTTACCCAAAAACATGGTGTGCTTTCATCCCTCAAAAGCTTCCCCTGTCTCTCAAAGAAAGCTATTTCATCAGTTTCTGAAAAAAAATAATTAAGAAATTGCAAAGTAATGTTGCAAAGTAGTTCTTAACCCCAGGCCAGAGATGACCCAGTTTCAGGCAGGCTGGCTTTGGACCCGAAGGGACTTTTTGAAACATGACTATGGAGAGTAATATAATAATCCTGCAGGTAAGAATGCAGTGAGAGCCAATTTCAGTGGAGAAGCTTGTTCACTTGGCCATCTCGCCATTATTTCAGCAGAAATTATGAACGATTGTTTACATCCTCTTGAAGAGCTTTTGATGCAATGCATGAGGGCTTTGTATAGCCGCACTGCTTTTACCGGCTGTACTGGCGGTCGGAACATCTCACAGCCCCTGCCGCTTCCACAATTCGCTTTCCTCGTTAAGGGGACATTGCGCTCTACTGCAGACTGAAAATTGAAAACCTCAGCAGGGCCAGCCTTTAGTACTTCGTACTTTTTTTAATCCATTGTACCAAGCATTACGAAAAAATTAAAACACCAAGACATAACAAGTCCTACAAAGCTATATTTATCTTTAACCAGCTCCAGCAAGTCTTACAAAGCCCTATGAAGCATTACCAAACTGTACCAAGTCTTACAAAGCCCTATGAAGCATTACCAAACTGTAACAAGTCTTACAAAGCCCTATGAAGCATTACCAAACTGTAACAAGTTTTACAAAGCTGTACCAAATCTTTCCAAACTGTTCCAAAGAGTACCAAGATGTAACAATTCCTACTCTAGTGCTGCATCATTAATCCATTGAATCGTAACAAGCATAACAATATGCAAAGGTCTTGAACTTGCACCAAGATACAAACCATCTGGCTCAAAAAAGATCTTCAAACTGATCTTTCTGATCCCTGGCTTGCATGAATGCTCCATCACCATGTGCAGAAAAAAGAATGCTGTGCATTTTTTAAATGAAATTTCCTCTTCTGAACAGCCATCTTCATTAAATGTCAAATTACTCGCTGTTACAGCAGAGATCTCTCTGGCACGACTGAGAATTAGAGTTTCATGTCAACGAGTTTCCTACACCCACATAACTGGGCTATATGCTTTTTGAATTAAAACTAGCCTGGTTTTTATTGTGTTGCAATAAGACACGAGAATATTGGGAAATAACTGGGCACTCTCTAACATCCTTGAATCATTTTTTCTCTGAATGGATGTACACCATAGAGTTGGGTCAACTACAACTAACCAAATCAGCTAGTCCTGTAATTAATGTTTTTTTAAATTATATCAATCAGTGACCTGCAATAGTGAGAAAAAATACAGCAGGTTTGATCTGGTTCCCCCACAAAGATATTTGTTCTTGTTTGGCACCACAGCTGCACATTTGTGAAGAATGGCACAGGAAGTGATGTCATGCCTTTTCCTGTGATGTCACGTCAAAGAGCACGTAAACAAACCGCTGTGTTCAGAAAGCTCTTACTCTTGTTTGGCCAGTCCCTCCCCCTTCTTATATGCTGAGGGCTGGGACATAAAGGTCAGACAAAGCCACCATGAAATGTTAAATCTGTATATTGCTCCATGAATGTGTAAGAGGCATTAAAATGGCCTGTGCCGCCCATTAACAGAACAGGCTACCCAGGGGGACATTTCGACCCCAACGCCACTCAGCAGAGTATAAAATTCTCGGTTATACTATACATCTCACTGCTTCTTTCATTGCCTCCTAATCTGAGGGCAGCGGCATCACATCGAGTTTTAGGACCTTGTGAAATTAAATGAAGGCTCCGTAAAATCAGAGTTGTTCATGCTTTATTTAAACTCCAGTTTGCCTCAGATGTACCAGTTCTGTCTGGTTTTATGAGTATAAATATTGTAAGAACATCTGTGGTTCTCCTTTGGTTTTCGTTGTAGGTCTGGCTTCTGGCCTGGGGTGGCGTGTATGGGAAAGGGGCAGGAGGTGGAGCTGAAATTCATAATCATGCACTTCTTGAGCCGATAAAAAGGCCAAAGGTTCCATCAGTCAGCCGTGTGGCTCTCTCCTGACAGTAGGACACCAGATGGGTCAGTCCTCTTCCCCCTCAGTGCTCAATGATGATGTCATTTGCATGAACTGCTTTTCTGAAGATCAAGCTAATGCCCTGTGAAAGATCCTAAGATCAAGACTCTTTTCTATTTTAGGACTTGGGGGTGGGGGTGGGCAGTCGTGGCAGCGGCCCACTTGTTATGGTGACAAACCACATCCCTGTTTGTCATTGAGGTGATCATCTGTTCAATATGACTATGCACCAGCTGAAGAGATGGAAGAGCACCTATTAAAAGGTTTATAAGATGTGTGACGCTGACCTTACGCACAGAGAGATGTGGAGGCCTACCCTTCTGTCTCCGTGTCATGTCCGGAGAAGCATGCACCTTAGAGTGAACTACCTGAATGAGACGTATAGATGGTGTCCTTGGGCTTTCTGTTTCAAGGCCATTGTGAAGACATCTGAAATATGCCGTCTGCATAAGCAAACTCTCCGGTGTTCTCATCTACAAGCCCAGTATTAAACACAGTCTTTCCTGTGTGTGATCTATAATACATTGATTTTATACTGTAGCCTTTTGTTAGCTGGACGAAGAAACCAAAATGCCCTCTTACTGAGTCAGATCATTACGGCTGAAGCACGACATGGGAATTTTAGCAAAGCTATCAGGCTACAGTGAGTTATGTCACAGTTTCCAAGCTTTCTGCCATAAGCAGTAGCAAAGCCAGCCCCCTACCCACTGTCTTTGGGACCCACCTCCCATCCAGTGTTTGTGGTCCTCTCCTACAGCCGAATGCGAGGCATTAATAATGGAAATCAGGCTTTCCTTTTACAGAAGGCTGCCATCTGTTTACCTAATTGACTGTAATTAATCATGTCGGCACAAATTACCAACCTGGTTAGTCAATCAGTAAGATAAACTATTTAACTGGCGGACAGATAGATTAGGTGTATATTCTGGCAACACACACGGACGACATCAATGGTTTTCATGGAACATATTAAAAAAAAGTATGCAAGACAAAATGTTGCTTGGGGGACATAAAGTCAATGCAGTGTCAAGAAAGGAGAGTTCCTCAATCGGGGAGAAGACACTGGACTCAGTCTCAAGCTAAATTATCTCCACATGAACATTACCCACAGTTCTTTCTTCTCCACTTCGAAGCGAACAAAGACAGCATCACATGATCAGGAACTCACCATGGATCCGTGCTGATGTCCTGGGGAGCCTTTCTCCAAATAGGCCGGTGCTTGAATTTATTTTCATCATGATTAAAAAAGGAACGCTTTGCTCTCCGATGGATGGTCAGCTGGTGCCTATTCTTACATATGATCCGAAGTGTCCGCTGCCATTTGCTTTATTATGAAAGAGGACCGTAGTAAAATCCCTTCATATGATTTTAATCTGAGAGACACACAACAGCTAATGAATGTGTAATGATTCATTGTACATAACAACTAAGATTCAGCTGTGCAGGTTTTAAGAGATTTACGTGTTTATACATATTAGGGATGAAATTATGCAATTTACTGAGTGCATATTGTGCAAGAGGCTATGACAATTAGAATGTATTTCAAATTAAATGCATCTCGAAATGTAAACACCCCCCCCCAAAAAAAAAAAAATATATTAATTAATAACACGAACATTACGGCATATAAAGATACAAGTTGGGTGATGCCTAATATGGGAATGAAGCTCTTGTCAATGATTGGCTGAAGTTATTGATGTAGCTACTGTTTATCTGCTTATTTATTGACGATGCCGGATCATTTATATCTCAAGCCCCTCAGTTATTATTTTCTGTGAGGTCATCATCTACATACACACCAGGTACTCAGCACCCTGGACACATACTGTATAACCTCAGGTTAATGAGTATTATGAAACAATTCGACTGTATGGTAACATGAAAGCCGGCAAAGGAGTGATAGTCCAATATGTTTTTTTTTCCAGTAATTAATGGAATAGGCTCTAGGCTGACCATTACCCTGAGCTGGATAAGCAAGTGGAAGATAGAGGGATGGATGGATGGCATAAAAGGAAATGGTGACAGACAATGTTACTAGGACCGCTGTTTAAAAAAGAGGGAATCTGTTCAGGAACACTTATTATATGTATGGAAAATGGCTCCCTGGGGGGGCTGTCAGACTCCCTGGGGTGTGGGGGGGCAGCCAGTTTGGGAACAGCCTGGCACTCCGTCCTCTGTTATGGCGACAGGTGGACATGACGGGGGCAGGAAATTGTAAGGAATAAGGAAGGTCCCTACAGTGCCGAGTAAAACCCGACAATGAACTAGCTTAACGTTTTACGATAACGAAACAATGATGGGCCTTTGACAAAAATCCCATAGATTTGCCCAAGCTTTTACGTCCCACTGCTGTCATTTATGAACACAAAAAAATGCTATCATTTATGAACAAAAAACCATTTTGTCATACGTGCGTGCACAGAATTTGAGTCTGTACCCTGAAGTCACAGCTCTTACCATGAAGTTACAGAGCTTATTTTTATTCTCTCAACTGTCCACAGCTGAATGGGGTTGGCTTTGTGAGCACTCATTGTGGCCAGTAGAGGGCAGTACTAGCAATATCCACTTGGCACCACTGTTGGCACCATCCTCATCTCCACAAGAGACCTCTAATTGGTCATGTTCTGTTTTGTCACGCCTCTGGGACAGTATATAAGCACAAACCTCTTCGATATGTCGAGTCCGTGTTTTTATGGTCTGTTGCTTGCAGTGAGTGTCCTGGTTGTTTCTTGACATTTGAGAGCACTGACTTTTTGCTGTCAGCGAGGCTTCTGACCCTCCCGGAAACTGCATCTCACCTGTCCCGCTCTCCCACTGGGACACTGTATTCTGACTCCAGTGCTGCACTGTCTCTGCTTTCCCTAAACTGTGTTCACTCTTCCATGGTTCAACTTCAATATTTGCCCTAGTGTCCTTACACTGGTGAGCCCCACAAAAGGAGACCAGGATGGCCGTGATCTGTCATCGGGGGCACCGTTTCTGATAGTCAGCTGGGGGGGTGGTGAATGGGTGTGTCCTGGCAGCTGCTTGTCACCTACGTCTTCATCAGACGCCCTTAATGTCTCCACTGGAATATAACTCAACATAAAGTGTCGGCATCTATTAATCAGGTCTAGAATGAACAGATTCCCATCTGCCCCTCTCCCAGCTTGGACTTTTATTTAACTCGATGCGAATCCCTTGTGAGTAGGAGGCTGGAGCACTAAAATAAGATTAGGTTCATTCACTAAGGAGGAGCTGACCTCAATGTGGAGGTTGCAAAGTTTTGGTACGGTGTGACTGTTCAGTATGTAGCTCAGTGTCGCCGGGGCTCGGCATCATGCAGGCCGAGACCTTGACGGCCACATCGTGGTGTCATTCTGGACGCGAGGTCTTCAGAGCTTCTTTGTCTCCCGCCGGCAGCCGAGGGCCATAAAAGTGACTTCCTGTCACAGGAGGAAGCGTGACACTGAAAAACTGCTTCTTCAAAGTCTCGAACCTGACTAGGTTTATGAACCACATAAAATGTGCTCACTCACTACAGTGTTCTTACTTAATGGAGTTTGCCCATTGCATTTGACAGCAAGCATTTCATTTTTCATTTTTACTTCATGACAGTGGCCATGGGATTAAATTAATATTTAAAGAATTTACTGAGTGGATATGCTGCAAGACGCCATGACAATTAGAATATATTTCCAATTAAATGCATCTTGAAATGTAAACACCGCCCCCCCCCCCCAAAAAAAATAAAATAATAAAAAACACAAATATTTACAAACACGGCTTATAAAGACACGAGGTAGGTAATGCCTAATTTGGGAATGGAGCTAATATCGATGATTGGCTGAAATAATTGGAGTAGCTACTGTTTATTAATTGATGATGCTGGGTCATTTATATCTCAAGCCCCTCAGTTATTATTTTCTGTGACGTCATCATCTACATACACACCAGGAGCTCAGCATCATGGACATATACTGTATAACAGCAGGTTATTTTATGAAAAATGTATAAAGGAATATATACCAGATTTTTTTGTGAAGCAGTCGTTAAACAATGGCGTTAGAAAACTACCACAACTGCTCTTATAACATTAATACACTGCACATTTCTAACTTAACAAACCTGACAGGCACTCTGGTCTCATCTACTGCCTTCTCCAGCCCCAGTGTTCACTGGCACTCAAACCTCTCATTTCTGTGGGGCCCTCAACCTTGGCCACAAACAGTCACTACACTAAATATTAAATAAACACGTTCCTTATTTAAGAGATGCAGAAGCAGCATGTTTTACTGACCAGCTACCTACTGTAGCTGCCATCTTCTGTCTCTGCTTATTAGCTATTTGTTTAGATTTTGAAGCATTAAGGGGGTCATCTAAGTGATTTTTGAGTGGGGGCCCAGAAACAAAAAAATTGTGCCACTGGACTCTCCTACAGGACTGATCTAGGTGCATCATGGTACCTCTGCTTGCTGCATCAAATCGCAGTGTTGCATTAGGGCTCAGAAATATGGCAGAACTTTTCAAAGTTTTATAATTATTTGCATGTATAACTTACAATTGTGATTCCCTTGGGGCCGTTGTCTCCTGACTGCCAACCATAAACTCAGCCCTCATCTTTGTTCACCGGCTGCCTTTTTAGAGTCCAGCACGATTCCATAGCTCAGCAGCACATTGTAGTTTATCGTCAATCTAGTCTGAGCATCAGTGCCTTTGTGGGTGGTTTCATTGCCGAAACCTTTTCTATTACACGGCACTGTGTTACTGACATCTCCAGATCATCCTGGCTTGTTTGATGTTTGTTCTGGCTGACTGGAGGATGGACATCTGGTCATTACCTCCTCTCGTGCCGCAAGGTCAGCGCAGCACTCGCAGATGACTCGGTCACAAGGCAGCCAGACTCGCACTGATTGGATGACGTAGCTATCCTGAGTTTTCATTATACCATCACAATGCAGCCAGCCTCAGCACTTATTGGATGATATTGCTGTCCTGAGTTTTCATTATACCACCACAATGCAGCCAGCGTCAGCACTGATTGGATAATGGTGCCCAATCATGTTGTGTCACGGTACAGTAAGGTTCACCACTGATTGCTTAATGCAATTCATGCATATCCGATTCACAGGTACCCTGGGTTTTAATTATACCATCACAACTCAATCCTCAGCAATGACTGAAAGTTTCAAATCTCGGTAGCATCCTGCAACACTCATACTCTGTATATGAGTGCATTGAATCTACACTAAACCTACATTTTAACATTTAGTTGCCCAGTTATATAATTGGACAACATATAGAAGCACTGAAAAAAAATCAGGCCTTACTGGGACTTGAACCAACTACCTTCACGTTAATAGTTTAGATCACTGCACTAC
>JAODKC010000002.1:21371986-21412535 GCA_026777985.1 Mormyrops attenuatus
CCCGGCCGCGGCCGGCCCCCCCCGGCGGCGCCGCGGCCCCCGCCCCCGGCGCCCCCCCCCCCCCGCCCCCCGCCGTGAAGGGACTCTAAATGAGTCATTTTTATAGAAACATGGAAGCGAATGGGTAGAATGCATCAAGGTGTCCTGGTGCGAATCCTCTAGTGACAGAGCTTGTAGACACTTTATGGATTCTGGTAATAAAGGGTAAATTGAAGGGAGTCGAGAACTTTCATTTTTGGTCCTTTCAGATCTCAGTTCCTATTTCTGAATGTGTGTGTGTGTGTGTCTGTGTGTGTGCCTGTGTGTGCGCGCCTGTCAGAAAAAGAAAAAAAAACCTGTCAAAAGTTTGACTAACAGCATCAATAAAATCCTCATCTGTTTCTATGGAAACTCCGAGCCTTGAGTACGTTTACAATTTGCCACAGTGCCTGGAAACACAGAAGCGCAAACACGAGCTTCTTGTACTCCGAAATGGCCTTTTTGTTTCATATTTTGTAGCACAGTTGTTGAGCGAGATGTTATATATCTATCTGCTGAACAGATAACCCTGTAAAGAGATGGTACCCGACCGATGGGCTGTTCTCGTCCTACTACTGCTGATGCTACTACTTTACAAAATTATGTTGCAGGTAAAGAGTCTCCCCCAAGTCTGAGATGTGTAACCGAAACTTTTTGTGAACTCTCATGGAATATAATTGGAAGGCATGTCCATAATTTGAACCCTAACAGCTCGTTTTAGCTTAATCCTGGCCTGTCAATGTGCAGCTTCACGGTTGGCATGTGTACAATGGCACATTATGAAGGGGAGGTGTAGTTTAGAGACAAAGGGAGACAGCAGTGCAGTGTGAACCCCCGCCCCACCCACTCCATCTGAAGCTGGTTATTCTGGTGACGCTGCTCAGAGATGCTACAACCTGCCCCATCTTGTCTAGCTCTGGCTCTGCCACGCATCAGACTAGCCCGAGTGATCACATGGGACCCCCTTCGAAAATGGAACCTCTGTTCCTTGAATGGTCACACGTCCACAGGCTAGGTG
Organism: Mormyrops attenuatus; assembly: GCA_026777985.1. Lineage (NCBI taxonomy): Eukaryota > Metazoa > Chordata > Actinopteri > Osteoglossiformes > Mormyridae > Mormyrops > Mormyrops attenuatus. The sequence continues at coordinate 21,373,023 of JAODKC010000002.1, forward strand.
CGGCAAGGCCAGGCAGATTTCACCTTTTGGCTCAGAATAATAAGGTCAATCAGTAGTGATGGGATCAGTGGCACTTTAAAAACTGGTTGGATTTGTTTCCTCTGTCAGTTACTGACCTGTTTGAACCAACTTTCAATTACAGTAAAGCAGGGAGTGACTGATAGCACACAGGAAAATCACCTACATAGAAGGTTTAGAAGCTTCACTAGAAGCCAACTCTAGAAGAGAGTAATGCTAGTTATCACATATCCAGCTTTTACAGCCTTAATGTGAATTAACTAGAGTGATTTGAGTTTTCAGAAATCCTGCCTTGATGTATTGCTGTGACCCCGAGCAGTGGTCTGACCCCTGGAGGCCGAGTCGAGTCATTAACAGTTAATCAAGGCATAGTGACTTTGGTGCTGCTGTTACTGCAACCTGATTTACGGTTTCTGTAATGCCAAAAGCTATTTCGGCGTCTACACTGAGAGAAGCACCGGCATCTGATTGGGATGAGTTATGTTTACTGTAGGGCTCTGCGTGTCTGTGTACTTTGTCCAAGTTCAGAATGTATGGGAGAGACGTCCCTCCATGCATGAGAGAAGACGCCCGGCGCTGGTTGGAGGAGCCCCTGAACCCCACCTAGCCCTCGTCACCTTCAGCCCGAGCCTAGGACCGTGGACTCCGGTCTGTATTGATCCACTTGTGCCTCCATGGTAACTGTTCAATGATGCTCATTGGCCAGGATCCCAGTGTCGTCTGGGCCCGGCTGACAGACAGACGTGCGACAGATGTGTGACATAAGGACCGCACTCTGAATGAACCCTGGGATGTGGCTGACAAGGTTGGGTTTCCCTTGAAATTATTACACACTCATTAAATGGGAATTAATCACTTTATTTCTGCTGCCGGCATGAGTGAAGTTGAGGTCCTGGGCCATGTGGATTTTTAAGATGTCACATGGTGATCACTCGGTGCCAGAAACAGCTGTAGCTGGCTTCTGGGGGTGAACAAAAAAGAGGAGAGATTCATTTTATTCTGTGAGACAGAGCAGAAAAAAACAGAATCAGACATAGAATATGGGAATATTTGTACTATACTAGGAATCAAAGTGTGTGAGATGTGAAAGCATGTCAACATTACGCGTAGTCTCGCATGTTCGCCACCAGGGGTCACTGTAGTTAAACTCTGTTGTCTCACTTTGATACACCGTTTGGGTAAGGGTGACAAAAGCATAAAGAACATCTGTAGGCCGTTCTTGTTGCTTCCCCTTCAGAATTGGGGAGCGGGGATCTTGAAGAGGTGGCAGGTTATCCCCGCATCTTATGAGGCTCACATCAAAGCAGACAAGACATGTCCATCTGTTCAGCCGTCGTTGGCATCCTTTGTTCGCAGAGCATCTTTCGTTTTGATACTGACTTACAATTTCTGCAATTCACCTGAGGACAGAGATCCCTGATACGGCCCTTTGGAAGAAGAGAAGGAGAGAATTCGTTCCACAGGGATCCGACTTACTTGACGGCGTCTCCATGGTTACGCTCCGTTTTGACCTTCGATCATTGGAAGATTCTTCCGTCTGGCTGACGTTCCGTTATTTGTTAATCATATCCTATATGGCGGCACTCTTTTGTGATAACAATGGGCTGAACAAAAGCAAAAGGCTAATAATACCGTGGTAAAGGAGCGCGTGCGCCATTGCTCGTCAGTGCTGGCTCACCTTCCGGAACACAGGCACACAGCCCATGTCGTCCGGGCAGGAGCAAACGGCTGCCTTTACGTTTCTACTGAAAGTTTGCCTGTGCGCATCAGAAAGCCCTTGACTTTATTTTACAGTGGCAAATCACATAAGTGGCAGTGACTCAAAATGTTGTCCTTAAGACATAGTTTGTTTTTTGTTTTTATTATTATTACTATTATTCTTACTTTTACAATTTTTTATTATTAACAATAATAGTCATCATTATCATCATAGTGGTATTGTAGTAACAGCAACATAATTTTTTTTTATCTCAACATAACTTCTGCCTGCTTGGCAGTGATATTGGTTATTAGTAAAGGCAATACTGCATGAATAAACTGTCGGAATATTAGAAATGAGCTTCACTTCATCACATAACAAAGAAAAAGTCGTTTGTATTTTGTTGCATCCTGCTTACATCCTAATGGTCCATAGCCAGATATTTAGACAATATATAAAAATTAACTTAAATGTTCATTTTGGCATAGTAATGCAGTGTTTCAGCAGTAATTTTTAAATATGAGGTGTATGAAACCATTAAATATTTAAATTCTAATATTAAATTATAGTTTGTTGTAGCAGTAGTAATTACACAGATATTTAATACCATTTTGTCCCTTGTGGGGGAATAGTTGTGCTTTTTTAATAGTTGTAGTAGCTGTGTATGGCATTGTTTACAGCTTTGACAGCTGTAGCTTTTAAAACGACTTGCAGTCTTTTCACACCTTTACATTTGCCGCAGAAGGATCTTATTAAATAAATTTGTCACAATGTTGAAGAAAGTTCCATTTCTTGGGACTCGAAACCTGGCAGAGTCCAGGGCGCTTATTCCTGTACCCGAGACTGTGGCAGTTCAGAATCACTTGCAATGAACAAAAGGAAATATGGAGGACCTCAAATACATTTTTTAGCTTCTGGTTGCTAACCCGCTTGAAGAAGTGGCCAGTGGTTTGGGCTGTGGTGGCTCTGGAAGGTTATAAGGACAGTCACATGATCCCGCGTGGTTTCCACAGCGCCCTCAAAGCCATCGGGATCCCTCCTGTGCAGCCATTACTCAGACGACATCTCAAGCAAGGGATGAAAGTGAAAAATGGACAATTTGAACAAAGGTTAAATTAGTGGAGGAAAAAAAAATCAGAATTTTGTAGCCTCAGCAGAAATTGATGTGTGTCAGCAACTGAAAATAGGGATATGATCATCAAAACGTCTAAAACGGTCTCTTCTCACCAAAGAGGAAGAAGAGGAGTGTTGGAAATGAAGAAAGGTCTGGAAAAGCAGTAGCTACAGTACAAGTTCCCCTTTGTCCTAGCCTCAGGCTGACAGTGTAATATGTTAAGTACAGTGAGTTTTTAATCTACATTTACATATTTAGCTTATCACTGCTTCCCAGACAGAAATTGTAAGGCTGCTCATAGTGGAGGATCTGTGATATAGGAAATTATTATTGGAACAGCCAACTTATTCAGAAAGTTCAGAGACCAAGGTCTTCTGTTAGCACATTGAGGGTTAATTTACGTTACATTGCTGTGGAGAAACAGTCAGGTGTGTGTGAATTTTTCTTTCTTTCTCTTTTATTTACTCCTTAAACTGTTTTGGAATCTCCCCAAACTACAGATCAAATATCTTCTTTGGAGATGACATTTCCATTTAAATGTTTTTTTAAATTCACTTTTTTATAAGAAAAAGCTGAAAGCTGTGAATAGACATAAACAGAGTTATTTTCACAGGGATTTTAGTCATTTTTGGTACTGCTTCAGACATGACTCTCTGTGTTGACTCAGAGCCTGCAACTGACATGTGCTCCTCCGACTCTCGGCCCTGCCAGTCCATTTTCTCTGGCGTGCTTTGAACCGCGAGACCTAGGTACCGAATCGTGTGGTAGCAGTTTCCGCTGGCAGACAGTAATTGGCAAGGGCAGGACAGACCAGTCCCGTATGGCATCCAGCCCACCTCCCTGGCCAGTTTAACCCCTTGGCCCTCCCCCAGAATCGGTGTGTGATGGCTCAGATGTCAACCGTGACCTATATTTCCCAGCCGTTCTTCTCTGTGTCTCTAATGTAGTGGGGTTGGCATGTAGCTCAGTAGGTTATGGGATCTGTGTCTTTGTCCAGAAGGTTGTGGGCTTGAGTTCCCTGCCTGGCAAAATAATCATGTCATCTTTGGGCCCTTGAGCGAGGTGCTTAACTGTTCAAGGGATCCTCTCTGCCGGCTGAACCTGCTCTCTGACCCCCAGCTTTCCAAATTCATATATTGCATTGGACAAAAGCGGCCACTAAATAAATGTAATTGTAACACAAGTGTGATCGAGTTAGATAAACTATATACATTTGCACAGATGTCCCCGGTGCTCACTCCGTTATCCTCAGCAAGCCAGAGATGGATTCGGCGAATTAATGTGAAAAAAAAAACTGCATAAGGTGACAGCAGCAGTCGTCGAGCCCCAGCGAGCAGCCAGTGCTGCCGCTTGGAGAGCTTTGCATTTTCCCCGGTTTGCAAAGCCAGCTCTCGAAATGAGCCCTTGAAACAGCCAAGCAGCTCTGGGTTTTTTGACCTGTGCAAAACCGGGCCTTTTAAAAACCCGCTGTGACGGCGACCGCGTGACCCCCGGAGCGACGCTGCCGGATGATAGAGGGCTCGTCACGCGGCGCCTTTCTGAAGTGTTTTGTTTTCCTCTGTCTTCCATCGGTGCGTTTCATTGTTTGCAGCAGGTACGCACTGCCGTTCAAGCTATAATCTGATCCACAGAGTAGCCATTTAGCATAATTTTAAAATAAAAACAATACCAGTTTTAATGTGCCTTTTGCACCATGAGCCATACAGCTCAGTGCGTGTGTATACTGTAAGTATACAACGTTCTGGTACAGTCCACGTGTAGATTAAGCTCTCTCAAGTGTTTGGGGAGCGAGCGAAATCTCTGGGGATCACTGAAGCAGAGTTTGGGGGGGGGGGGGGTCATCTGCTGTACAACTACGGAATTCATTTTTGACAAACTGGGCCGTTTTCTCGGCAATCCCCCTCCCCCTGGAGAGGGACAGTTCTTTTCAGTTGATCGGGTCTCCCCCTAGGGTTTTTCGAAGCACAGTCCCCCCCACCCCCAGCTTCGATGCTATAATGGAGAAAATGCTCTCCGAATTACTGGACTGTCATAAATCCTTCTGGAATAAAAATGGTCTGAGGCTCTGGGTTTGCCCTCATGCCATTTGAGTCGTATCAGGCCTTCCGGGCCAAAAGGGCCCTGGTCTGTAGCCGTATCGCTGAAAACCCCATTGCCAGGCAAACAGATCGCCACTCAGGGCTTCAGGATTTGGGCGGCGAATCTGCCAGACTGCCAATCTTTTCTGGCGCCTTTTATCAAGGACGGTCTTTCTACAAATGAAGGGAATGCTCATGGAACACAAGCTGAGCGCAAGCTGAGCGATAAAAGAGTTTCAGAGGATGATGAACCTGCACTTTAATCTGGCAGGGAAGGTGCACTGGGGGAACCACCCCCCCCCCCCACTCCCACCACACAACATAAGCTGAGGTCCCGGTTTGCACCTGTACTCGCCGCAGCAGTAAACCAAACCATAAGAGATAGCAGAGGCTTCGTGGGTGGAGCTGATTGTGAGAATCTTCATGATGGGGGGCCCGGGACATGAGCATGAGCATGGGACCTGGACAACGTCATCACCAGAGGCCCTGGACACAGCGTCATCACCAGGGGCCCTGCACACAGCGTCATCCCCAGGGGCCCTGGACACAGCGTCATCCCCAGGGGACCTGCACACAGCGTCATCACCAGGAGCCCTGCATACAGCGTCATCACCAGGAGCCCTGCATACAGCGTCATCTCCAGGGGCCCTGGACAACGTCATCACCAGGGGCCCTGGACACAGCGTCATCACCAGGGGCCCTGCACACAGCGTCATCACCAGGGGCCCTGCACACAGCGTCATCCCCAGGGGACCTGCACACAGCGTCATCACCAGGAGCCCTGCATACAGCGTCATCTCCAGGGGCCCTGGACAACGTCATCACCAGGAGACCTGGACACAGCGTCATCACCAGGGGCCCTGGGCTCCAGGCACGGTTGGAGAGCAGCTCCACAAAAATGGCCACACTCACATAGAGAAAACGCAGGAAGCCAGGTCCATGTGATGAAGCGCCCCCCTCGGTGGCCTCGTGCTCTCGGCAGACGGCGACGCCCCATGCCTGACAGAACTCCCCGAAGGCGGCCTGCTGACGAAACCAGGGGAAATAATGTACCTCGCTTAGTCTACCTTCAGCCCTTCAGAGGCGCTCAAGGCGACTGCGACTCATACTCGATAGTGTCATTTCCTCCAATCACATGTATTGTTTCGTTAATACTGCCTAGATATTTATGAAGAAATCTGGACTGTTCTTACGTAAAATGTGTATTACTGCGATGTTTTACAGCTTGTTTGCAGGGCACAGAGTCATCTCCTGAATACTGATATGCAATCAAACCCGGCGATGCCTGGAACTTCGATGTCCCTTCTTACCTGCTCAGGTGATTCTGGAATGTTCCCGATCAGTCTGGAGGTTTAGCGAGCAGTCTGTGAGGTTTAGGCCATGGAAACAGAAAAAACGGGAAGCCTGTAGGCAGGAAGTGTCACCCAGAGCCATCAAGGTGGGCAGACGGATCAGGCACTCAGCACCCTGACTCTGACAAACCAGAAGGAGACGTGCTGTTGCACCCTTTATCATTTGTTTTGTATAAATGATATATATCTGAAGTATATTTCAAAACTTCACTGTCTATTTTGTATAAAAGCCTCTAAGGCTATAAATGATTTTGAAGAATGGTGAGTTGCTGTTCTGAAAGTGTCTCCACGCATACTGGCTGTAAACTTGCCAGATTGCCTTGGCATTTGTGCGTGTGTGTGTGTGTATGTGTGTGCATGTTTGTGCGCGGATTAGGTTTATATTACATTGTGGGGACCAAATGTCCTGCACAATGTGTTAAAAACCTGTTATTTTACCATTTTTCAGGTCCCCACAAAGATCTGTGAATGCAATCAAAAAACTAAAAATGCCAAAAGTCTCGTATTTTGTTTGGTTACTTATGGTTATGGTTAAGGCTGGGCTGGGGTGAAGGGTGCGATGTTGGGATTAGAGTTTTCCCCATAGAAATGAATGGAGAGTTCCCAGAAACATATAATTACAAACCTGTGTGTGTGAGTGTGTTTGTGTGTGTGTGTGTGTGTGTGTGTGCGTGCATGTGTGTGTGTGACAGGATTTCATGTGCATGCTTCCATCGAGTAGGACATGCTCCCCCACATCCCCTGGGAATGTCCGTCCACCCTGCCTAGCTGTGTGATTATGGCCATGTTAGGCCTTTTAAAAGAAAGCTCATTAAGGCTAATTAGGACTCGTCTTAGCGGCTCGCTCTTGGCATCAGCATTCTGATGAGGTTGGAGGGGGTATCTGAGCAGGGGGCCACTCCTGCTGGCACCGTCGGTAGTCAGGTGCTCGAGGCGGCTCCGTCTGAAAAGGTCCCTTGCTGTCTTGAATGCAGTCTGTCTGAGTTCAGCTTCAGTTTGTTTGGGAGTCCATTCCGCTCTGTGGTTTCTTTAAACCTGGCACCATCCACCCCTTTTAAAAAGGGTTGTTTAATCTACCCCCCCTTAATTTCCTTTGACTGCTTCCTCTCATCTGCTGGAGGAGCTCCCGTCGAGCCACATGTGGCCTGGGTTCGAGGCGAGAGCTGTGCCTCTGTACCGGGGAGGGGGGCACCGGTGACTACAGAGCAGTGGAGCTTCTTCTGGTGTGTGGCACTTCCTGCCTCCACATCCCGCTTTCTTCATGTGGTCACATCGCTTTGTCACAGACTCATCATCCCCACTCCCCCCTCGACCTCACCATGTCCCACGCCCCTGGACTCGGGGACGTTCCGGAAGGCCTAGTGCTCACACATGGCCCGGCTTCTGCCGTTTCGCCTTTGAAGGAAAATGTTTTGTTTTACTCCTTCCAACCCCCACCCGTTTTCCTCAGCTCTCTGGCTGCTTGGGGGGGGGGGGGGGTTGTCAGCTCGTGGCTTTGTGGTCGATCAAAGGCCCTCTGATGTGCAGGGACTGCGCAGCCCCATCAAACACACTCGTTTATTTCTTCCTCCATTTGTTTATCGGCTGCCCGTCAAAATAATCGCTGCAGCTGGAACGTTCCGGAGGAGATGCCGATCGCGGTGTAAACGTTTGAGTGGACAGAGGGATTACGAGATGTATAGGAAGACAAACCAAGTGGGGGGGAGGAAAGATTCTGGAAAGATGTTTGCGACTGGATGGTCAGTCGGCACCATATTTTCTTTCTGACAGAATGTGGATTGAGCAGAATGTGAACACCAGGATCTTAGACTTTCCCATTTACTGAGCAAACCGTTAAATGGTCAACTCCAGACCGGGTCAGGACAAACAAAACATACCCACCAATGAGCACCCAAATCCACAGGGGGTAGGGTTGCATAGTGCTGCCAATCACTGCCAAGGTTGTAGAACGTGGGAGCCAATGAGCAGTGGGAGATAGGTGATAGACAGCACACAATAATCCCTCCCACTGTGGGTTTTCACACCTGACTTCTCCCATCATTCCTCAGTACCACAAGCGCAAGCCTCACATGAGTGAAGCTGTCTTGAGAAATGATCCTCTTCTTAGGAGTACTAAGCTGCCAGTGAGTGGAATCTCACTTGTTCTGCATGCATTGTGTGTTGCTGTTCGATGTGCCCCATATATGTGGTTGCCTGTGACATGTGTACATGTCCCAGCGTCTTTGTCACCTTGGCGATAAATTCCACGGGAACCACCCCAAAAAAACCAATAGGGGCTTAGGATGTACAGGCCCCTGATGGCACATCATTCCTCCAGATGCTAAGGACGGGGTACTTCCAGCCTGTGGACCCCCCCAGCAACATCTGTTTCCTATCCCAAGAAATGTATCGAGTCTCTCAAATTAGGTAATTAATTAGGCCAATTAAGTGATTTAGAGGACAGATGGAATGAAATCCAGGCGGCTGCCGAACTCTAGAGGGAGGCTGTTGATCGGGGTAATTTAGCTGTAAGGATAGCCGACTGATGTGCTGCTGTTTCCCCCTAGTGTTTCAAATGTGGAAGTACGAGTGAAAGAATGAGTGGCCCTTCAATAGCAGCTGTGAAGATGCTGAAACTGTAATAAGGAAAAGGTAAATCTGAAATAGTTCAAAAATACATCAAAAAAGCGTAATTATTTTATAATTATTTTTAGTCACTGCAAAGTCAGCCCGAATGCATTTCACATGAATTAATGCATCAGCTGATATCCGTGAAGCACGTCATACTGTTTCAACTAATGCAGGAGAAACACTGCAATGTCAGGCAGGTCGAACAGGTGCCTGCACAAAGTTGGCAGACTAATGACAGTACCGTCTATACTACTCAAAAACATTAATATTTCCCAACGTGTCAGACCAAGATAGAAATAAAAGCAGTCAGGACCTATCTGTGTTTCATGTCTCCTCCCCATTTGGCCAGCAGATGTCGCTGGCCATCCTGTTCCTCCTCATTGTCGCATGGCTCAATGTGCTGAGTGTGCAGCCACAGACTCCTCTGTTGTATGTTCAAATCCTCCTTCCTCTGTGTTTGTATTTTGTAGATTTTTGCTCCCTAGTGTTTCATTTGTATCAGTTTTTCTAGTTCCTGTGTCTTGTGATTTGTATTTGGTTTTGGTTTTCTGCTTTGTGCACATGGTTGTGTATTACCTTTCTTTGTTATTCCCCAGTGTTATATTCTGTTTCTTAGTTTCTCTGTTAGTTTCGGAGTTCCTTGATTTAATTAGTCGTTTCACCTGTTGCCCATTTTGCCAGCCCTTGTTAATTGTTCCCACCTGTCCTGCGTTATTCTTGTTTGCCTCTGTATATAAATCTTGATCCTGCTCTGTTCCGGTGTGGAGTCATTGTTGATGTTCTTGTTGACGATATGTTGTTTGATGGTGTTCTGGTTTACCGTGTTATTGCTAGTTTTTGATTCCCTGCCTGTTCTCTGCGTAACCAGTTTCCCTTTGTAGAATATTCTGTTCTGTTAGTAACTTTGTACCCCTTTTTAGTTTTGACCCCTTGTGGTCTGTTTGTTTTGTAGTGTTTCCTAGTGTTCTCATGTTCTGTTAATAAACCCCTGTTGTTTTGCAGAGCTGCCAGTGGATCGTCCACCTTTTCCCGCCTGCACCATGCCACGCCCCGTGCCAGAAACCCCCGAGATTGTGACAAGCGGATTAAACTACAGAGATCATGCATCATGAAAAACAGGAATGCTCTCTCATTAATTCAGAAAAACAGAAAAAATATAACTCATAAAAACAGGATAATTATCTCATTATTTCAGAAAAACATAAAATATTACTTGTAAAAACAGGATGATTGTGTCATTAATTCAGAAAAACAGAACCAGTTTTTTTTCCCCAGATGAATGCAATATGCTTCCGTAGTACAGGTTCAGCTACCGTTTTTCAGAAACATAAGCCCTGATTTCAGGCCAGCTCAATTTTCTGGTGAATTTGTTGAACTAAAGTAACAGTGTTAATAATGATTTTATTTCCAATTTACAGCAGTATAAATACAGGTACATTGGAATGTTTCTTTTCATGTATCCCATCTTGAAATACACACACGGTGTTTTCCAATCCAGTCCTCAGCGACCCACAGTTTTTGCTCCCTCCCAACTCCCAGTAGGGAGCAAAAATGTGGACTGTCTGGCAGGGAGGAGGAGGGAGCAAAAACTTGGAGCATCTGTGGGTCCCTGAGGACTGGGTTGGGAAACGCTGACGTAGGCAGGTGAGAGTGAAGCCTGTGGTCTGGTCACGGGCTCGGCCATTTATCCAACAGCCTGTAGCATTTCAGGGGTTAAGGGCCTCGCTCGTGTGTGTGTGTGTGTGTGTGTGTGTATATATATATATATATACACACACACACACACACACACTGCCTGGCATACAGTAAACAGACATAAGAATAATAATAAAGGTGGGATGGAGAAAACAGATTGTAGGGGAATACAGCATACAAACAACCATAAGAAACATAAGACTCATTACAGGGACATCAAACTACAAAAATTATAACAACAATATCAACGACAGGCAGTATATTTTTATTACCAGTCATAATAAACATTGTAGACACAAACCAGCTTTCAGCATCTTACTGGACCAGTCCCCTGACCCAGCATGCCCTAAACACCTCATTCATAATGCTTAGCATGTTAATAATCCGAACAGCAATCCCCCTCTTTCTTGGTGTCTTAATCCTCCTTTTTGCTGTAGTTTTCTGTTTACTTGGTTGAGTTTCGATTTTGCTTCCTTGTGCTTCAGGAGGTCAGCAGAATAGAACGCTTTCATCCCCACTTCAACTTCCTGTTTTTGTGTTTGTACATCACAAGTTCTTGTTATTGTTTAAAAATACTTGTTTCTTCTTACCAGCACCGGAGTAAAACAGGAAAGTACAAACATTTATAGTAATCTCCCAAAAAGAAAATGACAGCTGAAACAGTCTCAGAGTGGAAAGCGGAGGGCTGTCTGATTTCACGCCCATGTCTGTGCTGTGATGGCTCCCCTCCAGCTGTCCCCTTGGTCCTCCTAGTCCAGAGTGTATATGTTGTCTTCCACAGGCCTCCTGGCCTGAATCTCCCAGATGATGTGACGGGGCTCTCTACCTGCCGGACTGGGGATGTGGCCATGGGGAGACACAACAGCATGTCTTAAGCATCTTTGCAGTATTTAAAGTAAATGTGACCTTTTGATGTTTGAGAAAAGTCACGGCTGAAGGGGTGAGTCTCACCTGCCTCTGAAGAAACATCTCTGGTGAATCTTTCCTGAAGGGAAGACCGGCGTGAACAGTGTTAACTGCAGTTATACTATATTATGATTGGGAATGTGGTGTTTGGAGTAATAGGGTATTTAGAGTAATATGTAGATCGGGGGAGGCGGTGGTGCACCATTGGTCAGTTGTGATGATGGATTTAATAGTTAGCAGGCGGGTATTAGAGTTCTTGTGATCTTTTTCTGGATGAGCAGGTGGAAATGGAGGATCCATTCATTCGTTTTCTGTACCCGCTTCTCCTATACAGGGTCGTAGGGGTCTTGAGTGTACCCCAGATGCTATGGACACAAGGAAGGGAACAAACCAGGATATGGTGCCAACCCATGGCAGGGTACACTCACACACCATTCACTCGCAGACCATTCAGACCTACAGATAATTTGTCAAATCCAATTCACCTTAGCATGTCTTTAGACTGTCGGGGCGGGGGGGGGTAAGACCCCTGAGTACCCAGAGGGGCCGACACAGGGAGAACATGCAAACTCCACACATGAAGTCAGGGGGACACTCAAACCCTGGTCCCGTAGGTGAGAGGCAAGAGTGGCAGCCATTGCAGCACCATGCCATGGATGGATGGATGGATGATTATACCAACTGTGCCGTTAATGATTACAATAATGGCGATGATTCCATAATTGCAGAGAGCACCAGGAATCAGAGGGGTGCTGTACCTACGTTTGAACCCTAGCAGAGCGACCAGACCCAGTAGCAGCAGGAAGAGGAATGAGACAGAAAGGTACAGCGCAGGGCTGTGAACACGGAGCGGGAGACTGGGAGTGGGCTCAGCATTCTGGAAACAGAATATAAAACACTGGGTGTGAAAGGAATAGGACATGCAGGGGGTCCAGCCCATGCAGGCTGCCCTCGCCAGTGCCTGCGCCGGGGAAAGGCTTTAGTTAATCCCTACTTTCTATACTCACGATGCTGCCAGCTGTGGGATGATTGGAATGAGGATTCGGAGTATATTCCTCTAGTAGAGGCAAGGGCTTTGTGTCTGGATACCTGTCTGCAGACAGAAGTGTGGGTTGAGACGGCAAAACATGGGAATGGCACTGAAGAAAAACACCAGTGTCTATGATGAAGCTCCATAATGCTGCACATTTTTGAGACCCTTCAATCTTGAAAAATTTGAGTTTGAAAGGTTGCATCTCAGAGTTGTATCCACAGGAAGGCCCCCCTCCTAGAGGGAGTAGTAAACCATTGGCGTGTTTGTAATTTCACTTCCCACTTCCCACGAAACCCAGCACCCCAAAAAGCCTTACTGGTGACCATTGCACACAGTAGAAATTTCTTTCAGTTTTTTTGCCACATTTTTTCCAGCAAGCTTATTTTGGCACTCAGAAGCAAACCTTTTGTATATGGTGGTGTTTTTTTTATGCATTTAAATGTTAAATATGGAGTTGTGGCTCATAATTTTTATATGTCAGTATATTTTAAATTTTTCTAAAGGGCAATAAAGTTTGTAATGTGATACAATTGTCAGTTTCCTTACCGGTGTAGGGATTCGATTTCTCTCCATGGGTTCCCATTGGTGCAGGAAATGGGGTCGCTGCTGAATTTGGAAACAATCACTGTTACTTTTTCAGGTTTAACAATAACCGGCAGCAAAATGTTTCTTCTGGGCCCTCTGGTTTGCTGAGACACAAGTCGATACGTGCAGTAGGCTGTGTAACACTGTGTGTGTGCGTGTGTGTGTGGATTAAGTTTAACCAAATGTTCCCCACGATGTAATCAAAACCTGTTATTTTGACGTTGCGGGGACCATTTTTCAGGTCCTTACAAAGATCTGTCCATGCAATCAAAAAACTAAAAATGCCAAAAGTCTCGTATTTTGTTTGGCTACTTATGGTTAAGGCTAGGGCTGGGTAGGGGTTAAGGTCGTCATGTTGGGATTAGAGTTTTCCCCATAGGAATGAATGGAGACTCCCCACAAACATATACTGTAATTACAAACCTTTGTGTGTGTGCCTGAGTGCATGCGTGTATGCGTGTGTGTGTGTGTGTGTCTATGTGAGCCCAATGATGGACTGGCTTGGCATCCAGGGTGTCCCCTGCCTTGTTCTCTGTGTTGCCGGGACAGACCGCAGGCTCCCTGTCACCCTGTCCAGGGTAAGCGCTGCGGGTGAGGAATGCAAACCTGGAAGCGACATACTAGTCTCTGTTCAGATATATCAGTTGCCAAGTCAAAATACTGAAAATATCACTATACTCAGTAACTTCCCAGGTTTTTATTCCATCATTTCAGCTCCTTTTCCCTATTGTATATTGATTTTCATGTATGAAATAGCTTGTGTAATGAATCTTTCTAAGCCTGAGTAATTTATACCGGTTTAGTGCGTTTCTGTCCTGTCTTATGTATGACTCAAATTACTCTGATCACAACAGATTACTAAATTTGCATAATTAATTGTACTTGCTCTGCCCCAGCCGTGACTAATTAATGCTCGGTGAGGAACGTAGGGTCTGTAGGCTCTCACCAGCTCTTTAATAATTAATTAACAGCAATTATCAACCACCAGTTAGTACACTGTTGGTACACTGGGCCAATGTAACATGCTGAACTGATGTGTAGAATGTTATGTGTAAGGTATGCATCCCCCAAACACACACATGCTGAGGGTTGTAGAATAGGGGCATCACTGGCCTTGTGTCACCCGTATGGTGTGAAGCACTTTCTTGTCATTGAAAAATCCATTGATATCCACTCTGCAGCAGTACGGCCCGCCGTCCGCCCGGGTGATGTTGGCGATGGTCAGGTCTACCAGGCCCAGCCGCAGGTCGCGGGTGAGCCGGTACTTTTCCGACGCCTTGGAGACCACGCGGCTGCCATCCATCTGCAGGATCGCACCCGAACACCAGAGTGCGCCACACCCACGGCCCCAGCACACGCTGCTCAGTCCGTAACGCTGGACCGAGTATCTGCAGGGCAGGGTCACTTCATCCCCTTCCATTACCTTGTGTGCCAGTGCTGAGGATCCTGGGAAGGAGGGAAAAGGAAGTTGGGTAAGTGTTTGACTGACTCTGACCCAACATGTCAATATATAAACAACACTGACACTAGGGAGGCTACATACAGACGTGGACAAATTTATTGCTACCCTTCCGCCAAAAAGCAAAATAAAGAACAAATAACGTGAAACTGACAAAAGTTCAATGGCACCCCTTACTGTTTATTCCATATTTAACACAAATCAGACTTTGCTTTTGATTATTGATTCAGCTGAATATTTTATATAAATAAACAAACGAAAATGGCACTGACAAAAAAGACGGTACCCGTAATTTAATATTTGGTGGCACCACTTTTTGCAGCAATCACTGCCAACAAGCAATCTCTGTACTTCACAATGAGACGCCTGCATTTGCCAATGGGTAGTTTGGCCAACTCTTCCTGAGCAAACTGCTCAAGCTGTCTCAGATTTGAAGGCTGGCGTCTCTGCACTGCAATTTTCAGATCTCTCCATAGATGTTCAATAGGATTAAGATCTGGCCTCATGGAGAGCCACTTAAGAATAGTCCAATATTTTTTCCTCAGCCATCGCTGAATGCTTTTAGCTGTATGTTCATTATCCTGTTGGAGGCCCCATGACCTGCGACTGAGGCTCAGCTTTCTGACACTGGGCAGTATGTTTCACTCCAGGATGCCTTGATATTCTTGAGACTTCATAGTGCCCTGCACAGATTCAAGGTTCCCCGTGCTAGATGCAGCAAAGCAGCCCCAAAACAAACCCGAGCCCCCTCCATGTTTCACAGTAGGTATGGTGCTCTTTTCTTTTAAAGCTTCCTTTTCCTTCTGTAAACATAGAGCTGATGTGACTGGCCAAAAAGCTCCAGTTTTATCTCATCAGTCCAAAGGACATTCTCCCAGAAACTTTGGGGCTTGTCAGCATGCATTTTGGCGAATTCCACTCTGGCTGTTTTATGTTTTTCTGTCAATAGTGGAGCCCTCCTGGGTCTTCTTCCATGGAGCCCATTATTGTTCAGAATGCGACGGATGGTGCGATCAGAAAGTGACGGACCTTGACCTTGGAGTTCAGCTTGTCTCCTTGGCTCATTTTCTACCATCCACACTATCCTTCTGATCAACCTGGGGTTGCATTTCCTCTTGCGTCCACATCCTGGGAGGTTGGCTACAGTCTCATGAACCTTATACTTTTTAATAATATTGGCTACTGTGGTCATGGAAACATGAAGCTGCTTGGAGATGGTCTTGTAGCCTTTACCTTTACCATGGTTATCTATGGTCTTCTTTCTGAGCTCCTCAGACAGCTCTCTCCTTTACTTTCTCTGGTCCATGTTCAGTATGGTGCACACAATGATACCAAACAACACAGTAGCATGTTCTTTCTATTTAAATAGGCTGAATGGCTCATGAAAAGCTTGAAGGCACCTGTGATACTAATTAAGGTTAAACACTTAGTTTGAAACATGACTATAATGCAAGGATAAATAGTCTCTTTAGGGGTACCAACAAATCTCTCCATACTATTTTAGCATATCTCTGTGAAATAAACAACAAATCATTTCTTTTCACAATTTTATTGGTTTACTCTATCAAATACTAAAGGCATGCAGGTATACATTAGAGAATTGCTTTTAATTGAATCACTTTTCAAGAGAAATGAAACATTGTTTCAATGAGCTGTAAGGATACCAACAAATTTGTCCATGTCTGTAATTATTTCAAATCTTGTCTATTGCTTTTCATTATTCTTAGCTAAGGAACTTTGCATGGCCCTGTACATATATAAAATATAAATAAACTTTCCTTGCCTTATGCAGCCTGATTGCTTTTCATCCATGAAAACTTTCATTATACTTTCATTCCATCCCTCAGGTACCACTGCAGCACTGTAGATATTATCAAAACTACACAACATGATGCAAAATACATATTTGTTAAATATTTAGGAAGGAATGTCTCTGGTGCTGTTAGGAAATCATACATGCTATAGTTAAGGTAATACGGCAGATATGATATTGGTTTATTAAGGAGACAAATCAAAAGCATTTTTATTACACAAAAACTAGAGACGCTTTTAGGTGAGAATGGAAACTGGGTAAAAGAGGGCAAGTCACAGATGGGGGTTTTTAAAGTTGAATGTCTTGAAGGCAGTCCTAGAGGCACACAATTCTGAACAATTTACTCTGTCCCAACAAAACTGGGAATATAATTCAACTAGACAAGTAATTAAGGCTTAGATTAGCTGGCCCAGGTGTGCTAATGAACGGCTGTGACATTCAGGACAAAGGCTGAAAATGTGTGACATTAGTCCAGAATTAATCACACCCTATGAGAGCAAGGCGATTTGGAGCAGCTGCTGATGACCTGGGAGGAAGATCCGCGAGGGGGATCAGGAGGAAGGGGACTGACACTGTCAGGGAGGCTGCAATTCCCCGCTGCTCCCTGTGCTTCCGTGTTCCCGTGGTGGCAATCTTTGACCAGTTTGCTTTTCATTTTTCAAGCTTGACTGCTTTTTTTTGTGGGGCTGTGAGGTAACCGAATTTAGGAGTTCATAATGAATAACTAATGCAAGACTAGAAAACAATTCATACTCTTTAATTTTCCACTCATGATTTTCTATTACCTAGTGCTACTGTTTGTATATGTGGAATTTACATTATTTACACTGTGACAGGTACACCTGACTCTGTGTGTGTGTGTGTGTGTGTGTGTGTGTGTGTGTGTGTGGACCATGTATATTTTACATTGTGGGGACAAAATGTTCTCACAATGTGATACAAATCTGTTATTTTAACATTGTGAGGACCATTTTCTTTGTTCCCCACAAGGGGAAACTCAAAATAACTAAACTAAAAACGCCAAAAGTCTTGTTTGGTTACTTATGGTTATGATTAGGCTGGGTAGGGGTTAAGAATGTTAGAACTCGGATTAGCGCCCATAGAAATTAATGGATGGTCTCCACAAAAATTATAAATACAAACCTGTGTGTGTGTGCATGCATGCATGTGTGTGTGTGCTGCATGTGCCCTGGAGTCAGAGCGAGTCAGTGATCAGTCCCTAGAGCTGAAGACTCAGCTGACTCATCCTCACACCCAGTAAATCGCTGCTGGTTGAAGCTGGCGGTTCCAGCAGTGGTCGATTCTCTGCCTGTTGGGAGTATTCGGCTTCACAGCAGGGATCATGAGGCACAAACCACACCAGCCAGTCTGGAGAGATGGTGTCGGTCCTCTGAGCTGTGGAACCGGACCGGCAGGACACCACCTCTCTTTGTAGGCTATTGTCAAACTCCTGCTTCCTTGCCAGTCTTTTCTCGAGGGAACCTCCACACCGTGTGCTGGTCTGAACGGTCTCCAGATGCATTAATTCCCTCCATAATGTCTGTATCACACAGCCATGTCAGGTTCCTCAAAGAGCCCTCACGGCTAGCCTGTTGTTGTCACAGACCTAAAGGTTTCATCCACAGGGCTTTGCGTGATCCATCAAACAAGCTTCTGCTGTGAAGCATCGAAGACATCTTGACAGAACATCGTGAATCAGGTGAGCAGTGGAGGATTATGGGAGTCCAGGCACTCATATGCCTTCTCAGGTCTTTAATTCTCTTTCATAGCTCTGGCCAGTGAGGACCTGATCTTCAGGGAGTGGTCCATCCCCTGGGTTTTTATCTTCATCAGGCATGACGTTTGCCCAGGCTTGCTCTTGTTAGTGAATGCTAGAAATAGCTTGTTGAGGGGGGCTGTGGGTGGCTAGTGCTTTAGGACTTGAATCTGTGATCGGAAGGTCATCAGTTTAAATCCAGGGCTCTGTTGAGCCCTTGATCAAGGTCCTTAACCCCTGAAAAATGCTCCAGGGGAGCTGGATGGATGGCTGACCCTGTGCTCAGACCCCAAGCTTGACTTTATGTGCATGTGTCTTAAGATGGAGAGCATGATGGGATACGTGGAAAAAAGAAATGCATTCAATTGCACTTGTACAGATAGCAAATAGAGCTTCCTTTCATTTTTATTTCTAGGTTGCTAGCCTACGGCCACTGACAAGGAACCCTAGATTGCAGAAAGCTTCATATTCAGTATGCAAACTTGTTTCTGCTGCTTAGCAGATCCTTCCAGCAGACATGCCATTGACCTGAATGAGGTACCTCATCATACCAGTCCACCCACCATGGAGGAGCATCCCGGCATCCCGCTTTTCTCTGACCTCACATTGAAATGATTTAATCTTCTCCAGGTCCCACATTTGATGAGGCTGCTCTTATTGTTTTGATAAATGACACATCGACCAGCTGTCGGCAGCTAAAATGTGCCTACTGACTGAGTGACAGACATTGTCAGGTAAATATAAAGTTTTAATGTTAGACAACAACACTGCCATTTTCCATCTTTTATGAAATGCACTTTTTTAAAAATCACGCTCCAGCTCCACAATGGCACCCTGCCTCTTTACAGGCCTAAGTCTGAGGTGTCATTTAAATCTTGAAAAATGGGGCTCTTAGGGAAATTACTGCAGGTCCTTCTTGTAAATAACTAGCTTGCATGTGTCAAGTAACTGAATGGGTAGTGTAAGTGATTCAGCCTTAGGTGACTGAGCGGTTAGAATTGCAATAACGATAGCAATAAAACCTAAGCTAATGGTAGCTAAAATAACAGTTGCTGAGCTAACAATAGTTAAGCTAATACAAGCTAAGATAACAATTGCTAAGCTAACAGTAGCTAACAGTCGCTAAGCTAAAGGTAGCTAAGCTACAAAGCTGCACCTCTCCCTTTGAATCCAGTCATTGACGTTTACTTACATTGCCTGTGCGCCATAACTCACGACTGTCTTGATTAATGCTTCAAGATGAATGGATTCATTTTCCGACTTCCATTCGGCAAACTGAGCAGAAGAGACCTGACCTTGCCAGCACCGAACATTCCCAGTGTGTCCTCTGGGAAGTGCTATGTGAGCCGCTTTGGACCGCATCCAGCGGAAGAGGAGTTAATTCATTTTCCCAGCAATCTGATGGATGATAGCCGACTCTGAAGGCTGTCTCTCGATTGCTGCCCAAGGTTTCCTTGGTGTCGGGGACCCTATTTTTCTTGGAATCAAAGCTGTTTCTTTTTTCTGAGTCCCAGATGGCAATTAGCAAAAACAAAAGAGTGAGGGCGGACTCCGGCATCTCTTCTTCACACTTTCTGGGATGGATATCTGGCACGTGATTCTCCAGCAGAGGCTGTGGCAAGGCAGAGGGCTTCCCAAACTAATTTCGGCATGAAGTGGTATCACCGACGTGCAGCCATCAAAGTCCACGAGATAGGCAGCCATAACCACTCCTGGCTCACGGCTCTGGGACAGCAGTGACTCACGGAGTGTGAAAAATGGCCTGCGGGGGCAGCAGCAGCAGAGATGTAGGAACGGCAAGCCTGACCGCGGTTTTGGTGAGCGTGGAGATATTGCCGGGCTCCCCCCAGAGAAACATGGCAGCCCACTCGCTTCCCAGATTTGTCATAATGGGTGTTGTGTTGCACACGATAACGGGAGACAGTTCGGGGAAACATGATGCAAGCAGAGGCTCAAGCCCAAGAAACTCAGTAGCTTCTCTGCAGATGGGCCTCAATTTATTCCACGCCACATGAAAAGCAGGACTTTGATGGTGGACTCGCTTCACTTAAGGCACAGCCCAGCACACTTCTGGAACCGTTGAGGCAGATGAAAGAGAGAGAGACTAGATTTCACTTAAGCTGTGGAGAAGTTGTGCATGTCTTATTATCAGAACAATTTGGATCTCATTCCATTGATTTGGCAGCACTGCTTATGACTGGCGACCATTAAATTGCTCCGACTGTTGAGCCTAATCTATTGACAACAACCTACAAACAAGTCAAAAACTTTAAGGGTAGATTGCTCTCATTTTGACTTTTATTGTTTTATTTTTGTTTAAATGAGCAGTTCAGGTGAAAAAAGGAGAATATTCCCACTAACAAATAAGATGGGATATTCAGTGTTAATCTAATCCTTTTCTCTCTCTGTCTCTCTCTCTCTGTCTGCAGTTTCCAGTAGCGTTTCGGATCGAGTTCATGATCCCACAGTGAGCGTGACTGGTCCCCAGTGGCGGAGGAAGCCTCTCCTGCTTCCCTAATTTGTAGGAATGCCTCTTTGATAGTGCCACCCAGAGCTGTCTGTGAAGTACGGCTGGAGTAGACCCCACCTGCCTGGTGTGCTGTCAGAATAGTGACCCCTCCTGGCTAATAGCCCTATCTGCTCTTCACTGCTGCCCTCTTCACTTATCTATTTTGACATCTGTCCCAGAAAATCGGCCCCTCTCAATTGGGGGCAAATTCACCAAGGTCACGTAAACACTGTCAATTTAAAAAAGAGTTGTACATCTTTCTGTTCTGTCTGCATGTGCCTCATGCCACTTGATTTTTACAGACATCCCACCTGGACGTGGGAGAATGGTAAAATTTGCCCTCTCTGTGGTGGGGGATGCGATTTTCTAAGCTTCCTCTGCTGAATGGCAGAATGACGTTACATTGTTTTAATTCTCTGCGGATGGATTTCCCGGACATTGCACATAATTCGTGGGTGTCAGGAGGCTGCTGTCAATTTGTGGAAGACTCCCGAGACTTCTGGGAGAAGAGGGATATCTGTTTTTGTGGCCAGGCACACATGCAGTCTGGGGTTCGATATATGTGTGGACATGTATGTCATCCTCTGTCTACAATTAAAGCCACAGTGCACACACACACACACACACACACACACACACACACACACATATACACACTGTAGCTTTAATTGTAGCCAGAGAGTAACATGACACAACAAGCTTAAAATGAGCTGAAAAGGAGAGTCACCTGCAGGGAATAGAGGAATAAATCAAATCATTGCAAACAGCAATTTGTGGCTGAATATCTTTAATCCTGGACTGTGCGATTCGGTTGAGTGCATGACAACACTCACATCATTCACTGGGGGGATATTCGAAACGCCAGTGTACAAGGCTCGAGATTAGCAAAAAGCAGATGTCAGGAAAGAAAATGTTTAAAGAAGGAAGAAAAGCGGTGTAACAAACACTGCAGCTGACATCTCCTGCTGATTTAAAGGTGCCTGATTGCCTGTGGTAACAAAATCTATTTTGAGATATACTGTAGAGGCTTTTGACTTGCCACTAAATCGCTTATGCGCAAATGGCCACCGGGTGTAATTTCTGTACGAAATGGCCGCTAGTTCCAGGGCAGGGTTTTAGCAGAGAGGTGCTAATTATTTGAGCAGAAAGAGGTCCAAACGAGACTGCCTTATAAACACGTTTGTTTTCAGAAGGTAGCAGAGTGTGCCGGCACTGTGTCACTGTATTCTGTGACATGTCCAGGAGCACTCGTTTTCTGGCACTAAAGATGTGTTTCTTTTTCTCCTGGGTTCAAATTCTTTTTTAGCCTCTTTTCAGTATAGCTGTGGTTCATCTATCAGCTGATGGCTGGCCGTCGCCCGGATTCGGTGCCGGGACTGTGAAAGCAGCACCAATGAAGTGCTCCGGCCGCAGTTAATGGCCGGCACCAGAGTAACGGGAGGTACAATCAGCCAGCGATCGATGGCAGGCCCCACTGTTACAGTTTCTCTGTTCTCAAAGCTTCGGAAAGTTTATTTCTGTCTCATTTTTTCTCCGCAAAACAATCTGTCATAACGCACCGTTTGGACTGTGATTAAAAACATGGAGGGACCCCAAAGAGGCACTGGAATCCTCCACACAGAGGGGATTTTCACACATGGTTTGAAACTTCAGCCAATTATTAGAGTCGGAGGAGCGGGTGATCTCTCTAGGGACCTGCTGCCTCATTGCATCAGTGTGTCTGAGCTAAAGCGCTCCCGCGATGTGCAGTGTGGGGCTGTGGCCACGTGTCTCTGTAGCTACACCCCCCCAGCTCAGTGCAGGAGGTGGTCTAGTGGTCAGAAATGGGACTACTTTACAGATGGATGCTGCTTTGGGTGCAGTGCGGGGAGCTGTTGTGGTGCTCTTGAGAAAATTAGGCCAAGGCTCTGTAAGAAAATATGAATGGGGGAAATCTGTGTGTACTTTTGGATTAATGAGCTCTTCTTTAGTTACTTTGGCTAAATGAAGGTAGATTGGTGGGTAACACCTGCACTGTATGTATGCGTCGGAGTTTACATGTTACTTACTGGGTTATGTCAGTATCCTGCCATTCAAACATGGCATCTCTGTATATGTGTGTGTACCCTGCCATGGGCTGGAATCCGGGCCAGTACAAGCCCCAGCCTTGTGTCCCATTGAGAGCTTGGTTTCTGTTGTACAGTTTTCTTTTTCTGACCATCTGAGCTGAAGCTCTGACCCATGACATCATCAAGCTTGGCCCCACCTAAGAGTGTATGGTTGCAGCTGGCTCCATCAACAGCGAGATGTGTGTAAAGCTCATCATGCGGTGCTTTCATGATGAAAGCGGGTGTCTTCGGCCCTAAAGTTGTTTTTTTCTTGTGTTTTTGTTCCGATGGTGAAACCCCCCCCCCCCCCATGCTCATGAGATCCGAACTGCACACAGATAATGCAGAATCCCTGAGGTATGCGTGTTATTTATGGACATTGACTGGGGGGGATGGGGGTGGATGTTTTTAAAAGCCTTCGTCTGCATTGAAGGTCATTCATATTCCTGCTACTGATACCAACCATCACTAAGTATAATGGATCCAAGAGGTTAAAAATAGTTTATGTGGGAGAGAGAGAAAACCATGAAAAATGAATTGCTTTAACTTTCATAACTTTGGGCTGCGTTTAAAGTCAGCAAATGGCCCATTTACACTGTAGCTTCCAGACTGAGTCAACAGACATAATGTGTGTAATACGCTCAGTAAGATTATGCGTAATAGGCCTCCACCTGCTTCGGTGGGCTCAGAATAGTCTGACATTGTTAAGAATATTGTTCTCCTGGTTTTATTCAGTGTATGATAAGTGTTACTCCATCCATCCATCCAAGTTCACAGTGAACCAATTGTCTATAGCGGGGTCTTCAACCTTTATTAGGCCAGGGACCCTTTGGTGGACAGAGAGACAGAGCAGGGATGCCTTCTTTATGCATTATAAAACTGTTACGGAATAAATGAATAAATATAACTGAACCTATTTCCATATATCTGCAACTTTGGCTGCACTTTATGTACATTTCACAGGTTTACATATATCTATTATGTACATAAATATTCAATATATCTATATTTATTCATATGTCATGTATCTATACAATCGGATCGGTACTCATATAAATATAACTATAAACTCTCCCTTCTATGTGCTAATGGTTGTAAATTCAATTCCATATATACACATACATAAACACACACACACACACACACAGGATTGCATATCTTTGTGGAAACTCTCCATTCATTTCTATGGGGAAAACCCTAATCCCAACATGATGACCTTAACCCCTACCCAGCCCTAACCTTAACCACAAGTAACCAAACAAAATATGTGTTGGCATTATTACTTTTTTGATTGCATTCACAGATCTTTGTGGGGACCTGAAAAATGGTCCCCAGAATGTCAAAATAACAGGTTTTTATGACATTTGTGGGGGACAAGGTTGTCATGTTGGAATTTTCCCAGTGGAAATGAACGGAGAGTTTCCTACAAAGATATAATTACAAACACTATGGACTATGGATAGTGTTGCTTTATTTGTTTTAATATAGGTGCTTAAAGTACAAGACACAAAGCCGAAGGAATGAAGCAGAATAGACATAGTGTCTAATTGCGGTGGAGGTTATACATGCACTTGAACATACAAATAAATAAACAAAATGAATAAATGACAATATTACCACATGTATTGGATAAGACCTTGTCAGTAACAATGACTATGTTCATTAACGTAGCATACCTTTGGCGTACGTCTCTATTGTCCCAGTGCGGCACCTGTACAATAACGTCTCAGCTGAATAAAAAGTCTGGAAGGAAAACCAAGTGAGCATGTTTAATTCATAGAACAGTTCGCAGTGATTATTTATCACGGTTTGACTTATTACTGGTTTATGTACTATTTATTTATAGACATATTTTATTAGATTTTGCAAAAAATAGTCTGTCATCACACAATGATTCACGGACCCCGTGCAGTTCCTCCGTGGACCCCCTGGGGGTCACGGACACCCTGTAAGAGACCTCTGACCTATACATGGCGCCACCCCCAAACACTTGTAAATACAGCTTCTTGTTCCTATATGGCTGGTGCCCTACAATATGACCAACTTCCTGTTTTTTGTTGTTACTGAGTTGACTTCC
Source organism: Mormyrops attenuatus (assembly GCA_026777985.1). NCBI lineage: Eukaryota > Metazoa > Chordata > Actinopteri > Osteoglossiformes > Mormyridae > Mormyrops > Mormyrops attenuatus. Next base: position 21,397,814 of record JAODKC010000002.1, read on the forward strand.
TCTCAAGCTCTGTTATCTCTGGTATACATGGGGAAACTTCCACAGATTAACATGATAAATTCATTCCGATATTGTAATTTTTTTTGGCTGGCTGCAGCACAAGGCTGAGAATTATATGTAGAGAGACTGTAGGCCCAGCTTTCCTGTTAGGGAGGCAGGAGGAAGCATTACCGATAATTGGAAGTTATCATCTTAAACTCACTTTTATAATCCCCCCCAATGTTTAATTTCCTGCAGCGGCACAGGATGTCCTGAAGAACCCTCATCAAAAAGGTCATGCTGCTCACTTAAAGCCATGTCGCCCGTCTCTCCCCAAGATGAGCAGAGGCGTCATGTGACCAGAGCCAAGCCAGGGACCACAGTGTGTGTGAAACATTAGCATTTCAGTATATCACCTTCAAGCGACCTTCCACATGATTAACAGTCAGTCTTAAAGCACGTGAACGTGCACATGGAATAGTCTTCCTGCTAGTGTAGCGCAAGCTAAAACCCTGGGTTCCTTTAAATCAGAGCTAGATAAGATTTTAACAACTCTGAGCTATTAGTTAGGTTCTCACCAAACAAGCTTCATGGGCCGAATGGCCTCCTCTCGTTTGTAAATTTCTTATGTTCTTATGTTCTTACATCAGCCTGAGAGATGAGTGTGATGGAACCAACATGGCTGAAGGGATAGGCTGTAACCTGTGTTATCTGTGGTTAATCTGGTTTCTCTGCTCTTACATCAGAGTTTCTGTCCTGCCATCTTCAGCAATATGATACACGGGTCACACAGAGAGATGAAATATCCATCTAGTGGTCATAGTGCAAACAAAAAGCAAAAAGTACAATATAAATAGGCCGGTAAACATGATGTATTGAGACAATGAAAAATAGAAAACTACAGAAAAAAAATAGTTTAAATGGGCCATAGTATGCTCATTTTCATTGTTCATAATTTTATTTTCGGGGTCTACTAGAATAGATTTACATGCTTTAATGTTCCAAAAAGACATTATTTTTCTCATACTGCACCTTCTCTACTCACTCTGTCTATTACTCTGTTTGAAATGCTCTGTTAGAGCCTCACCCTTGTTGAGCCCAGTGTGCTCTGATTGGTTATCTTGCCCTACACGTTTCGCCTGTCTTGCCGTCTCCAGACAGACCCTTGCAGGTAGGCAGCAAATAAGGGATATGTTATGAGGTGACCTCACCATGTCACAGAAGTAAGGGCTGGAATTCCAACAATGCATTTCAGGCAGATTAGAAAAGAGTAGTTTCTGTGGTGAGAGTTACTTCCTTTGGCGTGTACTTTAGGCCTTAAGACTTTGCAGACTGTTTACATGCACACAAAGCTATATAACACAGCTGTACAAATGGACAATAATATTACGCGCTGCTGGGCATTCCCACAAAAACATTTTCTGTAACTGGACACATGAAGAAAATCAGCCATGGCTAGCTGAGAGGGCAGCAGCTGCGTGTAAACTGAAAGTGTGGCATGGATGTCCCTGGTGGGATGAAGTCAGCTCACAGGCGATACCTGCAGGCATTTTATTGATGGTACGTTTTTAGTTCAATCCATCTCACCCCCGACAGCTTGACCTGCTCATGCTCCACCGAGTCCCTTTCATGTTCCTGCATTCCTCCCCTTTGCTAAAGGGTAGCCAATCATGTTTTGCTCTTGTCTGATCTCCTTCCTTCCTCATCTCAAACCCAGAGCAAGGTCCCATTCTGTTCTCCTATCCCTGTGTCCTGCGGATCTGTTCACCATCAGAAAGTCTCACACCATGCTGCTCTGGGACAGCAGCCCCTTCTTGGAATGACGTCAGGATTCCTAATAGCATGGAAAATATGAAAGCTCTGCCAATACAGCGGGGTGGGCTGGGTAGACTCGTGCCTTTTTACTCAGACAAAAAATTCTGGCTCAGCATGACCAACCAGATTCAATTTCTTTCTTGTCCCATTTATCCATGCGGGTCACAGCGCTTGTCTGTCTCATGCTGTCAGGAAGACTCTGTAGCATCCTGGACCATTGCCCTGAAGACAAGGCCCCGTCACCTTGCTTGTCCGAGATGGACCCAAGAGATCCAGTCCTGGTTGGAAGACTCGCCAAAGCTGGGACACTTTGGTGAAGATGTATGTGTGAAAGGTGAGGCCTTCAAAATGTCAGCAGGGGAGCGGTTTCAGTGCCGCTCTTTATGTCTGCCTCCAGGCATTCCCGATAGTTTCTTTTATTTATAAACCACTCAATTAATGGAGCATTTGACTGATGCACTCAAGGTGGGACGGTGACAGGCATTACTAAAGGATGCCTGATATGTTATGCAAGGGAGGTAGTTCTGAGTCCATGTCATTGAATAAGAAACCATAGAGGGAAGTACACAGAAATACAGCATCTCTCTAAAGGGAATTAGTGACTTGTTTTTATATTAAGGAGGACACTGTAAGGAATCTGTCCAAACCAGTTCCACATAGCGGCACACCATACTGGAGTTTTGAGTCCCCTATTTTTTTTTTGCTGTCAAATGTACTGAAAAGAAAGAGAGTGTAGTGAGAAGTACAGTGGCTTATAACTGCCGTCTTGGAACTTGCGTCCTGGAAGCACGCAGCCACGTTTCAGATGAAAAGGGTATTGCAATCTGACGGGAAGCTTCACATGGTAATGCGGGTCAAACATTCTCCAGAACTCTTTGTTGGGTTTGAGCGACTCACATTCCTATCAAACACTGTGTCCTCCGAAGAAAGTTAATAAAATGTCAGAAGCGGGACGACATGATCCTGTATATATATCGGGAGGGAAAAGCGTTATCAATCTGAAGAAATAGGTTGCTCAGCATGGGAGTCAATGGTGAAGATTCAGGCTTTGGCAGAGAGCCCAGGATGTGATATTACGATTTGTGTGACGGTTCATTTTAAGGATATAGGCAGCGGTGAATTATCTGCCCCATATCACACGGGAAAAATGAAAATGGAACACTAATACTGATGCTTCATTCTTCAGCAAATGCCCACAAGCTTAAAGAATAAGAAGTTTGAACTTTCAGTTGCTAGATTCTCTTCAGAGGAATGTTCAAAGAAGACATGCATCCACCCTCCATGATCGCTTATCTAGCACAGGGTAGGGGTGAGTCTGGGGCTTATCGCACGATCACTGGGCATGAGGCAGGGGACCCGTCGGATGGGATGCCACAGTTTGCCTCACTGCGTGTTTTCAGACAGCGGGAGGAAACCGAAGAACTGGTAGGAAACCCACATATCAAAGGAGGAACATAACAAATCCACACATAGAGCCAGAGGACAGATTCAGGCCTGGAATCGTGAAAGCACGAGGCTACACAGCTCACCACCGAGCTGTGCACCTCTCCTTAAATCGGGATGCCTTAACCATTTTTCTCAGGGGGTCTAACAAAAAGTCTGCATCAGGAAACTATTTCAGACAACCCATAAATGACCCTCATCCTTTAAGCCCTTCCCTCCCCATAAGCTGTTACATGCCATTTTAAAATGCTTCCTTTACCTCAAAAAGCAGAACCGTCATCTTAAATCTAGTGTTTACTAGTTTAGCAAAAATACAGCAATGGAACTTAGTTCGCTTTCAATATAAATAAAATAAAACAGGAGAGTCCATCCATTGTTAGACTTGACAAAACTGCAAATGGGGAAATGTCAAAACTGCATAATTCGGTGCCTTCTGGCCTAAGTAAAGCATGTCTTGTTCAGTATTTATAATATATGCATAAATAATACATAAAGTTAATCATTAACAAATCTTAATTATTGATAATTTATTTATAATGTGCTGCTTGTGAATTTACCAGAAAAATTGGTCGGCAGATAATTTTTTCTGGAAGAGGGAAAAGTCATAGAAGCTAAACATGCAGTCGCTACCTCACTCCCAGAACAGCGCTGGACGTGAATGTGACATCAATAGCTAGGGCCTAGACATCAGTGTGAAGTTCACATCACTGTGGGTGCTATTGGGGATGTCTATGCATGTCAGCTGGAATGAGGTGTGAGCGTTTATTAGAAAATCTTATAAGCTTAATGGATTTTCTTACCAGAAGACCTCATAGTTCAGCAGAGTGACATAAAACATTGTTTCTCTGCACCCTGGCTGTGTGCGGCCTGCTGATGCAGGCCTGATGGGGGCCTGGGTACTTGTTATTTCTCAATCGGCAGAAAATGCCAGCAATTTTATCAGAGGTCATGAAGACACTAAACAATTTTCAATTTGGACATGATAGCAATCTGAGTTGCCCAGTCTTACCATCATTTGAAAATGGAGTTTTGAAGACCTGAGAGAAAGCTTTCATTGTAGGGCTCTTTTCGTGAATGTATGCTCTGTGATTTATCTGTTATTTACAGCACTGTCAGAGGAAATTTTCCTGAAAGGGGTGTCGGTTTGAAGGGCTTCACGTTACTCGGCTGACTGTGGGAACAGGTCCGCAGATGGGGAAAGGGCTCATCCACTCATGATAACAAAGCACAGTGAGGCCAGCCCTGATTTCAGATGGGCTCATTCAAGTGGAGGATGTTCATTTCCCAGAGGCTAAGGACTCTTGTGTCCCTTATAATGACAATGCCACAAGATTTATAGTCAGAAGTGTAGGGCCAAGAGCCCAGGAAAGGCTGTTAGGACCTGAAGGCGGCTCTGTCGAAGGACACCGGACCCCTGATCAAGAGACCAAGGTGAGCCGTATGCACCCGTCTGTAGCCCACCTTTTTGCGTTGCGATCATCATGTTGGGAGCCTCGTCTTCATGTGAAGCGGAATCCTTCGCACAAACCAGAGTGAGACTAGGCCGTGTTGTAAATGCTCTCATTGTGGCAGAGAGCCCTTCACTCGAGTGACAAGTGAGTGTTGCGTTTTCATATTAGCATGAAGGAATTTACCCATAACCAACATGCTGCTGCAAGCATCAGAAAGAGCTGCAGCACTGCTATCTATAGTGGAACTGTTTAGTCAGTGCTTACCTTGATTCTGCTATCCTCCTGGTATCCTGCTTATTATTTTCTGTCTTCTCTGATAAATGTAAGGGGCATGGAGATGCTACCCTAGATACCGTCTGAGACCAAACACTCCATCGTTCTAGCTTCACATATACTGCTCTGATTTGAGGCCAGAGTACCACCATGCAGCATCATTTCGTGGCAGCGGCAGGTTCCAGTGGTAATGGATTAAATTCAAAAGATTAACAGTCATCAGTTTCCCCATACGGGAGAATGCTAATTGGCTGACGTTAGCATATGCTAATCAGTGCATCAGCATGGACGCGTGACGGGTGGCCGGCCCGGCAAAGACAAACACGTGTTTCCAACCGACATGGGGCTGTCAGCTTGCATTTCATAGTTGCTCCGGCTCGTTTGGAAAGCACAAACTGTCAAGTCGATTCTGCGCTTTCAATTTTCCCAAACCACTCTATCATCCCGCTGCCACGCCAAAGAAAATCAAAATCTGCCTTTTCCTTTTCAGCATGGAACCTGAAGTATTTTAACTGTTACTCCTCAGCCTTCCTAAAGTATTTTAACTGTTTCTCCTCAGCCTACCTAAAGTATTTTAACTGTTACTCCCCTGCCATCCATTTTTAATACTTTGGCAGCTGAACATACAATGGATATGTCTCAGCCTTGAAAAAGACGGACAGCATTACCTGATTACCATGACTTTCAGGTCGCCATCACATCGAAGCGTCTCCGAAATCCCAGAATCCTAAGCGGTCTCCTTGGCCTCTCTAGCTCCTCGTACCCAGGATATCCTGGGGTAAAATATATCATCTGTTACGTAACCTGTATATAAACAGCCAGCACTTTCCGTTTGTCAGCTTCGTGATTCTCTGCACTGACCCATATGTGTTTCTGGATCCACCTTCTCTGTCTTCAAAGGAGGACCGATTCTGGTGATTTACAGCTGGGAGAGGACTGTGAAGATGCCTTTCAGGACGTGCGCACATGTGGCCCAAATTTCAGGTGGCAGTATCTATCAGCGCACACGAACTTTCCCACCTTTAATATTAAACGTAGAGGAGCAGGTCGATTTCCACTTTAAAAAACAGAGCCGGGGGGGTGGGGATCGTGGTGGGGGGTGATTTAAGAGGGTGCCGATTCATTCTGCTGTGGCTGCATTATGGAGATTCCTGTCACACTCGTGAACTTCTCTATTTCCAGTTATTTCCGTGCAATTAACGGTTCCCTGAGCTTTCGGCAACTTTAATTATCTTATCATTATAGATTTCTTTTCCAAGCTCCTCAGTAGATTTACGTGTTAATTGTATTTGTTACCTTTGACTATGTTAAAGACAACAGGAGTGTGATTTTTTTTTAAATGGCAGTTGAAGCCGACCCTGTCAGCAGCTAATGCAGAGTCCTCATTTTGCCGACCAACCTGGCCAAATCTCATCCGTTTGTTCTTTTAATTAGCCAGTAATCCATCAGAGGGCTCAGCGACTGGGGAAGTGCAATGCCCCCCCACCCCTCCCAGACAGGACAGAAGCACATCCCAGATCGCTCACCCACTCACCAGAGCGGCCCAGCTATTCCCCTAGCAAAATCCGTATCGCCATGATGATATTGCACGTCACATTCCATAGTCAATAAATCAGATGTTTAATTCATTATTATAAGTGCTTATGACACAGAAAGTTACACGAGCTTGCAGACGCGGGCACTGCTGCTAACAGTAATCTATAAAATATGCTGAAAATGGCTGATTAATGCGCTTATGGTGCCCGATGTTGGGAGCTGGTGCGTGTACCTCATTGCACCTTCTTACGTAACAAATGTTACTTCCTGCAGATTTTTGCCCTTTGTGAGGTATTTTCCTTCGAGTTAAACTGGTTAAGAACGCTGCCGAATTCTCTTCATGTTCCCTATAGACAGCAGTGCTGTTTACCACCATTCAAACCAAGCATTTGGAAGGGCCCCCCCCCATGGCCGCAAATAGTCACTACACCAAATATTATATAAACATGTTCTTTCATTGGGAGATGCTGCATCAGCATATTCTGCTAACCACCTAGTTAGCTACAATCTTCTGAGTCTTTTCGTTAGCTATTTATTTAGTTTTTGAAACATCTGTTGGAGGGCAGGGACACTGTGGGTTGGGCGGGTACCCAAAGCGACTTTTTGAGTGGGGCCCCAGAAACAACTGTCCCTGCCAACAGACAGGTAGATATTACTTGAGTGACAGGTGTTTTCTGTAATCAGGGCTCACCTTAGGCTCAGTGGCCGGAGCTGGACCCGCCCATGGAGAGTGGATTAAGCTGAAGCTGAGAAGTGCTGGCACTTGCCAAGTGACAGTTGTATGATGTGAGGTAGCAGATGGTGCTCCATTTGCCTCTTTGTGTTCCTCCTATCCCCAGCGGAGAGAGACAGGCAGCGCATCTGTTATGACAAATTTACTAAGGAGCATGACTTACTGGAATTCCGGGCAGCTTCCTGGTGGACACACCATCGGGGTCAGCCTTGTACACCGGGATGATCCATGAAGCTCCACCATAGGTGCCACCAAAACATCTCGGAATCACCCTCCGAGAAGGAGGAACGCCGGCATCACTCACTGGGCCCGTCATCTCAAAAGACACCTGACGACAACACCAAATGCAGAAGATGGTCCTGTCGTGAGCTAAAGGCGCCAATGAAGGCAGAAGATGCCGTAAACCACGAAAATGTGTTTTCTGATGTATGAAAACCTCTAGGAGCGCTGTCTTTATGTATTGCTCATTTCATCGTTTTATCAGCTAAAGGGGGCCTGTGATTTATATTGCGTTGTGAAAGTGCGTACTCTCCACCCTGACGTCAACCTAGGACGCCATGACTTTGTTTAGCATGAATTGTAGCATGATTGTTAAATTTGGCTGTAATGGCTGCCAGCTTCATGCCCCAGTCTGGCTCACTGCACAGAAACGGCACTTTATAATATACGCATCCTCACGCTCACCTTTCCAGCAGCCTTGTAAGTCAGCGGTAAGACAGGAGGGAGGTATTTGTCCTCCTGTGGGTCAGAACTAGCTCTGAAAGAGGGACAAGCAGAAACTGAAGCCGTAATTAATGACGCAGGGAGCAGGGCAGCTTTGAGTCAGGGAAAGACTCCACCTCTGATTCCCGGCTGCGCTGTCATTCTCTCTGAGCCAGGGACCTTGTATCTGCACCCTAACCCTAGACTACACACATCACTGGAGGGACTTGGATCGACACTTCAGTTCGATGCCATACAACTCCAACATCCTGACCTGGACATCGTTGGGGATGCTCATGTGCTGGACTCAGAAGTCATCCATTAATATTAATGACCTGTAATTATTGCACCGGGCTAATTAACATTGTCATCCCACTGAGGGGTAATTTAACGGACAGACTCAGGGGAGACCTTATGAGGCTAGATATCCTATGAATGTTAGTTGTCATTGATCATGGTGGGTAAGTTGGGGGTGGGTGGGGCTGCTTTTAATTGGTCAGTACAATCTTCCTGAGTCCTTCGGGGAAAAAGGACAAGATACAGCTGAAATACTGACCGCAATAGACAAACTTTTGTCAAGGATTCAGCGTATGTGATCTGAGGCACCATGATGGAACGCTTCAAATCCCAGGAAGGGATTCGATTAGGATACCATCGCTAGAATCCATTGTGTATAAATGCATAAAAGTGCAAAGTGTAAACGATAAGAGTAACATTGGAACAAAAAATGCCTTTAATTCTCTTAATGTGTCCAGTGGAGTCAATAGTTGCCAGCTACTTAGGAAAGTAATCCTGTGCATCAGTAGAAAATGACTTTGGTATTTCTGAAGTCACGTGCAGGAGTGTGCAAAAACAATGGCGAACCACAACACAGTGACAAAGTCATGTAGCTGACCTGGATATGAAGGAAGAAGAGATAAACATTTGTTTTTATCAGATCCCATTATATGATGACTCAGTTAAATTGCCATCAGACGTGGCCCCAGCGGGCTGCTCGGAAAGTCACCTCCGACCGTCACGCTGTCGAAGCTGGAGGTGGCATTCGGCGTGACAAAGCGCCAAAACACACGGATATGCTCATCCTGAAAACCAAAAGTGCCCGACTGTCGTTGCGCCTCGCTTTAATGTCCTCGTTATGTCCTTGAATGAAATGGTGATACTTAATGTGCCCATCAGAAGCCACAGTCATATTTTAATGACATGGATGTTTGGAGTTAATGGAGAGCCAGAAATTTTATGAAACAGATGGTAAAAGGAAACAAAAATATATCTCTGCTGAAAACTTACAATGGTTGCCAGTGTTGCAGGTGAAACTCGTGTTTTTGATGTGAATTATTTGAGCTTGTGACGGAGACTGAGAATCTGACAACCACGGATCACTCGATGCGTTAGTAACATCTCAGAATCGTGACGCGAGAGCAGAGGCGTCGCCGGAAGACGCCAATAACACCGACAAGCGATATGTTCATGGCGGCAGGAGATGGGCAATGCGGCTCACGTCTGTCACGGCACCACCCTGGGCGCACCCTTTCAGCGCGAGTCCCCCTGAAAGATCCGTGGCCCACAGCCACTGTAGCGAAACGGCACACAGCATCGATGGAGGGATGGAGACGTGCCGGGAATGATGGATGGAGTGTGCAGAGATGAGGAAAAGAGCTGCGTGTGAGAATGTGAGTAAGTGTATTTATCATAGAGAGTCTCTGCAGCAGCATTTTTCAGATGTGTATCTGTATCAGACATTTTGGGTGCAGGAACCGGTGGGCAGTTCATTACACTCGGAAAGAAAGTTTATCTGAAACTCAGGGCAGTTCAACACCTAAAGAAGCTCCGATGGCTTCCATTTGCACAGCCGCTCGGAGCCAAGCATTTATGATCCCTGTGTGCATTTAACATTTCCCTTCAGATTTATTTCTCAGATCTGCCGATGCGGCTTTAAGAGGGTGCACAGGTTTGTGGGACGTGTTAGCACATCACTTAGGGTGTAAATCAGGCAAGAAGCAAACAGAAAACAGTGAAACACTGGTGACAGCGGCAGCCACCGTGGCGACAACACGGCTGCCAGCATAAACAGCATGGCATACTGTGTGCACGCTCAAGTCGGCGGCTGGCTTTCAACTCGGAAGCATGACAGGTCGCGATCATGCTAAGTTATACCAATGGGTTTGTGTTTAGATGTCGTCTTTCAAGAAACATCCTTGCAGTCATTGAAATGATCATGTTTGCACCTGCCTTCTACTCGAGTCCTGACAATGATATTATGGGATGGTGGGGCACTGCTAGATTTCCAGGAATTAAGGGGCGTGATTTAAAGCAGGACCTCCATCAAGCTCAAATATGAAGCTCAACTTGACCCTTGAGTGATGCCAGATGGAACCACAAGTTAGCATGACCACCCCCTCGGGCCACCTGCTTTCCTAGTGGCTCTCATGATCCCACCAGCCCCTTTCCTCCTTTCCTGACCAACCTTACCATACAACGTCAGCCAGCTCCCGGATGTCCTTCCATGCTGTTGCTATGCAATAGCGGGTTCAAAGGCACTAAGCTGTTAGCATCGTTCGTCTCCCTATGTGAGACTCCTGTGGTAACAGACTGTGTCCATACCTTTCAGCAGTCCTCAGGTCTTTCCTTCAGGATCCTATAGTTTTCTTCAGAATTAATAATGCATGTCTGTCTGTCTATCATTTCCACACACACGTTTCTGACACGCTTGCTGGGTTCATATTTGTAGCTGCCCATGGTGGCCTGCAGTCATAATCTTGTTGCTGGCCCTCTTCTGTTGAGTGCTTTGGGGTGCTCCAACTACATGTTTGGAAGCTTCCAGAACAATGCAGTCAATAATCAATTCAATTAAACCCCTCGCCCCCAACTTCTTACATGAAATGATCATTAAAAGGGCTCCCTCCCCCAGAATTATAATAATTAAAATTGAATTTAATCAATGAATAGAATTGGAAGCAGAAGAATCTTGTTTCAGAATGATGTCCATTCCTTAGCTGTCAGCAGACAGTTGTAGTTCTGTTACATCTGGATCTTTCTGGAAAGGTTTGAGTTAGGACCTCTGGTTAAGGACACTCCTGAGAGACCCCTCGTAGGACATTGGGGAACATCCTTCGCCTGCATCTTTAAGGACTACTCAGTCTGCTCTGTATAGTCTTCACTGATGATCAGGAGTCAAAGCTGAAGAGCTCAAACTTAGTGACCTGATGCAGATTGGCTTGGCTGGATCCTAGGGATCCACCATGATGGGACTGGATCCTGTAATTATGAGATCCGACTGACGACCTGAGAATGAGCAAAATGGCTTGCAATATATAAGGGGGGTTATTTATTTATGTGATTTTAGTATCGTCCGGCATGGACCTGGGATGCTGAGATCCTCCTCTTGCTTCCTGTTCTTAGATATTGACGGTTTGCCTCCGCAATTTCTTCACATTCCAGTGATATATATATATTTTTTTTTTTTTATTAAAAATCTAGAAAATCTGCCTCTTTTTGCAGTGAGAAACACATCTCAGGGTTTAAGATACAAGACCAGGGCCCCTCTGGATCCAGTTCCTTATCCGCAATACCCCCTGTGGGGTTTGACCATTGCAATTCCACATTACAGGTGTAAACATTAACATAAAGCTGACAAAGACCTCCAACTACAAGCCATATATATACACATACATATACACAAATATACATGAATACCCCTCTTAATTCTTATCTCTTTATTCATTTACAAATGGCCCTGTCACGCTGTGTGCATAGTTTCACACTTTGTCTTGAGTTTCGGCCTACGTTTGTACCTGTGCTCCCTGTGAGAGGTTCCCCTTGGGATCTATAAAGTACAAATGTATATACCTGAAAAGCATACCTCGAGAAAATGCTGCACTTCTGCTGGCAGGTTCCTCATAACCAGTGTTTATTTTCCCCAAGTAGTGTGACTTTTCTGTTTATCTCATGCTGATTAATGTTCCTCTGTCACTCCATCTGATAACTCATTACTGACTTGTCCCCTGAGGACCGATGGACGTTTTCAATTAATTTTTGGATGTTAACAGAAGAAAACTAGCTTGTCACCATCATTATGTCTTTATTCTAGTTTGACTTTGTTATTATCTGAAATGATAACACACCTGTATTCACACCAGGAGGTTTTCCCCCTCCCAGCGATCTTGTCTTTTTATGACAAATAACTTTAAAAAATTTTGTCAGCATTTACAGACCCACTTTTAGTTCCCATTAAATGAGTATTATTCACTTTACAACAGCTACAAAGTTACTTTTTAAAATTAATAATAGTGGCGAACCTTACATGGGAATGTACCATGAACGAAAGCACAGGGGGGAAGGCTGAGACATCCCTGGGTGGGGAGTCATTAAATCCATCTTTTGGCAAGAACAAAAAGAGTATTGTGCCTTTAAGATACCCCTTCCCATTGTTCACCTTATGTAAATACAACACTGTGTTGTGCATTGTCATGCCCTATTTTCCTAGAGTTTTCAGTCTACAGTATGCTAATGTGACCCCACCGGCTTCTTATCAGTAATACAGGTGTCTGGACTATTAATATTTGTAAATCCTATAGCTAGTTTTAATAATATAAGGGTCTTCTGTCCTCAGCCCTCAAAAAGCCCAGAACTCAGTCCTACTGTACACCTTTATGGACATAATACTCCATGTCTGTTCCCTCTTTATTTTAGTGTCAAAATGGCTGTTCCTTTCTCTCCCTTGGTTTGTTGAAGCCAAAAACCCGAAGAGCATCTCTCTGGAGTCACATGAAACTGTTCTCTTTCTTGGCTAGCTTTACTCTAACATTCAGATATGGACAGCAAGACAGAGGCAGGGAGGTCCTCCCAGAACATACAGATATGGACAGGGAGACAGAGGCAGGGAGATCCTGTCAGGACATACAGATATGGACAGGGAGACAGAGGCAGGGAAATCCTGTCAGGACATACAGATATGGACAGGGAGACAGAGGCAGGGAGATCCTGTCAGGACATACAGATATGGACAGGGAGACAGAGGCAGGGTGATCCTCCCAGAACATACAGATATGGACAGGGAGCCAGAGGAAGGGAGACCCTCTCGGGATGTACAGATATGGACAGGGAAATAGAGACAGGGATATCCTGTCAGGACATACAGATGTGGACAGGGAGGCAGAGACAGGGATATCCTGTCAGGACATACAGATATCATCCGAGTGTGGATTTCTGACAGCTGGGATTGGCTACATACACAACAATATAGCAATGTTAATTTACAAATGACACTGCTAATTTAACACTGTCTGTGTGCATACAAATACTGTCTGCAGTGTCACAGCCCAATTCGCATGTATAGAAAAACAAACTAAAACAGAATATTTCTGTCAGAAAGTACCTGAGCTGGTAAATCAGTAATTTATAGACATTGAAAGAGTTCAGATAGGCAAACTAAAACAAGAGAGATTATTAAAGGAAAGGAAGGCAGGATTTCCAAGCATCTGTTTAGAAATGTCGGCCTTTAGCACCATGAACAGCAGGATACCTCCTTCACAGAAAGCACTGACCACACACCAAGTGAGACCAGGCAGTCCGGTCCCTCCTGTATAAGAGGAAGTTTGCTTCTCTGTCAGTGTTTTTGATATGACATTAAGAGGCTGCAATCTTAAAACAGTTAACCATGTTCCTTTACAACATCTGCTGCCAACACACTTTACTCTTGTATTTTTCAGTTTCCTATACTGTATGATGTAACATTAAAAACATGAACTGCCCTCACTGACTGTATTCAATACAGTTACTGAGAAAAAGAAACAGAATCAGATTACAGTTACATTTGTAATAAATCACGATTGCTTCTAGATTACATTATAATAAATATGAAAATGAAAATGGTTTTCTGATGCATTTATAAAGAATGTGAAGCTAACGTCACAATGTTTCTATGTAAACAGCATTTTTCACGAGATGTACCTTGATGTACCTCTTGTAATTAATCCCACCTTCCTGTGGCTTAAGTCCCTCCTTCATGCGGCATAAGTCCCTCTTACTTGGGGCGTAAGCCCCTCCTACTTGTGGTATAAGTCTCTTCTACATGTGGTGTAAGACCTTCCTTCCTGTGGTGTAAGTCCCTCCTTCTTGTGGCGTAAGTCCCTCCTACTTGTGGTGTAAGTCCCTCCTACCTGTGGCATAAGTCCCTCCCACCTGTGGCGTAATTCCCTCCTACTTGAGGTGTAAGTCCTCCTACTTGTGGTGTAAGTCCCTCCTACTTGTGGTATAAGTCCCTCCTACTTGTGGCATAAGTCCCACCTACTTGTGGTGTACGTCCCTCCTACTTGAGGTGTAAGTCCGTCTTAGTTGTGGCGTATGTCCTGCCTACTCGTGGCGTACGTCCCTCCTACATGCGCCGTAAGTCCCTCCTACTTGTGGCGTAAGTCCCACCTACTTGTGACGTAAATCCCTTAACTCATTTTTTCCTGATTATTATTATTTATTTATTTATTTTACCACATTCCACTTGACGAGAGCGACGCTGCTGTGCTACACAGATGCCTGTCGAAAAAAAACATTTAGTTCATGGAATCTGGAGCTCGAAGTCAAATTTAATGAAACATTTAGAGGACTATAACACCAACTGCTAGCATTAGCTACAGAGATCCACGTATTGATATCCAAACTTAGTTAGGAAATCATTATATGCTGTACACAAAGCTGGACAGGCACATAGACCAGTGTTTCCTAACCCAGTCCTCGGAGAACCCCGGACAGTCCGCGTTTTTGCTCCGTACCAGCTCCCAGCCAAGCAGGCAAACCG
>JAODKC010000002.1:21419405-21441708 GCA_026777985.1 Mormyrops attenuatus
TTGACATACCACTTGCCGTGCCAGAACTCAGCCAGCAGTGCCGGCTTGACGCCAGATCCGGGCCAGACCTGTCTGCTGTGTGGGATACATCTATTTATTTGTACAATTGTGTTTTTTGTAATTTTTAAATTTCTTTTTAATTTCTTTCTCTTTTCTTTCTTTTTTATTGCACTGAACAGCAGCAGCACTCCGAGTTCCAATGGCAATAAAGCTTCAATTTTTAAAAAATAATAATAGCCACATTTCATAGTAATGAAAATAACCAGGCCTGCTTTGTCCAGAATCACTATGCATTGTGGGTAATGCATCTTCGAGTGGGTAGGGGTCATGACCTTCTTGAACCTGTCAAATATCATCTGACAGCTGTCACCGAGCCATCTGGTTATTGTAGAGATTTATGAAATGTAATTTGATTTGCTAGCACCCTGTAACAGTACTTTAGCTGACTGGAAGGAAGAACTGGAGCAACAAAGATTATTTTAGCCAGTAAATTATTTAGTGTGATCAGGGAAGGTATTTCTGTCAACAGGAATATTAAGAATCCTTGACAGTCATCATTGTGTTTTTCCCCTTCTTCATCTCAGCTGTATTAATATTTAATAATAATCTGAGTAGCTGAAATAATTGTCCAGGAAACAGGGTCTTGAGACTGTCTCTGGGCCCCTGGCTAGAGGCCATAGATTCTACTGGAAACCTTTCCCTTTCATCATCCATCTGGGGTGAATTCAGAATCGCTCCCTATTGGTTCTGCTGCAGCCAATCACAGCGCTTCACTGTTTGTCGAGAGGCAGGATTGGATGGAACAGAGAAGGAGGCATGGCTCTGAGGGACAGGAGCTTTAAAATGGAAAGCACATCAGGAGATGGAGTCTGCACATTTTGATAAATGAGTCACGGGCATCACTTTCCAGAGTCTCATCATTCCTGCATACAGAATCTCTCAACATGCCCCTGGGGCAAATGGAGACCCATGAGAGCTTTAAGATGGACACAAAACCACAAGGGAGAATGTTCCAGAGATGAGGAGCAGGGATCCTGATACACGAGGGAATTATTCACCTTTATGGGAAAAACGCAGGGGAATTAAAAGCTGAAGCTTTTTTTTCTCTTGCCCGGTTTGCTGATGTTTGTTTACAAACCCAGCTGTGTCAGTGTAATAATAAGAATTTGCATCATTTTTATAAATATGAAATACTTTATTTTAGCACATGCAAAACAGTTTTTTTTCCAAAATCAAACAGGTGCCGGATTGAAGATGCCCTTCGTAGGTGATAATGCATTGCAGATTAAAATATGACTAGAGGCGCAGTCAAAATGTGTTATGAATGATGTATCATATCAGTATTTTCTTTCGCTTTTACAAATCAAAGAGAAATGTAATATAATTAAAGCGGTCTCTGGCTCTGCTATTGATTTATTATTCGTATCGCCTGTGTATAAAATCATGACATCGGACGCGTGTTGGATAAAAAGCCACTTTAATTGCCTAAATTAACATTCTTATGCTGACTGTTGCCATTAATCTCTTTTAAAAAGAGGTCACAGAAGTTAACAAGCTGGGTGTTTTTAATGTCCTCCACAAGGCCCCCCCATTATATCGAGATTAAAAATGATCACATTTTCTTATTTTTTCTCTTAAATCTATGAGTGAGGGACTCATTCCAACCATTCCAGGGTACTCCTCACCAGAACCACAATGTTTAGTGACGGTTCAACACCATTTCAAAGGGGGGGGGGGGCAGACTGGGGACAGTTGTTCTGTTAGGGGGACCAGAAGCATTTAACCTTAATGTCCTCCAGATATTACTTACACTAGATTGCCAGCATTAAGAAGCAAAAGACAGTTTTGAAAACCAGTAAGTTATTTATGCTTTACAGTTACATTTTACAGTTTTTACAAATATGTAATACACTGTGATTTCTAATTTAGACTGTCTTGCTTCCACAAGCTAGATTATTTTTTTTCTGTCGTTAACTTTGCTCTTCACCAGCCGAAGCGACTCGAGCACCCGGCGCACCCGCATTAAGTGTCCGCCAAGATAACGTGCTTACGTTTGTGTCTCGCCTGTTCCCAGCGCACAAAATTTTAGCCCACATATATAAGTATAAATAATAATAGTAGCATAAGTATTTAGCAGGACATGTTGTCACAGGGGCACTGCCCCCCCCCCCCCGAACCTCTCCTGACAGTGTTTTACTGTACATTTAACATGCTCTAATTTATTAGCATGCGAGTTAACGGGGTGACTGTGGGGGATTTCTACAGCCTACCACTGTTATTATTTAAAGCAGTTTTTGAGCTGTCTGAAATTGGCCCTGCTGTTGTGTCCTTGAGCTGCTTCAGTATGACGCTGAGAATTGTGGGTAACTTTGAGCTAAGCACTTCTGTTCGGCAGCAATGTGTATGAATAACCTTTAATATCTGCTGCTGCACAAACACTGTTGTGTCACACTCGAAAATCAAACATTCACCGCTTTTGCATGATTTTTTTCAACCCACAAACATGATGTCAGCTGTTTAATTAATTTGACAGTTTTGTTCACTTGGCTCGGCTGAGATTATTTATAATGTCAAATTTCAGGGGCACAGTTTCAGAGTCAAACACGATTCGATTCAGATCTCAGGTGTCTGCTTACCTCTATAAGGCAGAGACTGCTCGTGAATTCAGACAGAGTTCCAGAAAAATTGGGATAATTATCTGGCAAATTCCAAAATCAAGGGAATCTTTATAACTGGATTTGCTATAAAATACAGAAATGCAAACACACAAATCCAATGACATCAGCTTAAGGCTGAGGAACAGAACAGTCCCCCTGTTCTGTTCCTATAATCCTTTTTCCAAGGTGGCTAATACTCCAACCAGAGGCCCTGATGGTCACTGGGGCTCCCGCACCCACGGCAAGCAAGTTTCTTTCAATAATTGAACTGCACTTAATACAAAATTGTACAGACTGAGATTTAAAGATCTGTGCCATCAAGGCCTTTGAAAAATTTAAATATTAACGCTAACGAAAGTGCACAATAAATATTGCAGGTTTTGTAAAAATCAAGGGGCGTAACAGATGTTAAGCTGGGGCTGCCTCGCCAAAACTGACTGAGATCTGAGTCGGCGAATGTCTCCCCCGCTGAGAGGGCACCTTATTATCACAGGCTGGCCATGAGCGGCAAGTCACAGCATTCAGACAAATGCGCTCATGCCGGCCTTATCTTAATTACAGAGCAGGAAATAAAGGCAGAAAATAAAGAAGACTGAGCAGTGGTGTATGGGCATTGGAAAGCTTTTCACCCATCTGTATTTGTGCAGAAAGTGCTCCCTGTCCTCTGTGGGCACAGAACCATTCAGGTGCCAATCAGCTATTGAAATTAGACTTTGTGGCATCCAGATTTAGCAGATTTTGGATGCCAGAGCTGTACTCAAAAACAGCACCTGCAACTACAGTGGTTTAATTTGAAGTGATGTTAGTACGTGTCAAACAGAGTTTGATATAGTGATATTTATAATGTGGTTATGGAGTGGGGGGCAGCAGCCCCCTGAGAGAGAGAGTTAGTGCTTCAGAGACATTTGGGAGAAACGGTCCCTTGGTCACTGAAGTAGCTTTCTGAGCTTCAGTGGCTCGTTTGCCTATTTCGGAGGTGTTGTGCGGCTCAGTGGGTTAGGGCGCTGGTTCAAATCCCACGCCTGGTAGACCGAATGCTGCCTGATTGCTCTAACTTTTTTCTCATCTGTGTATTTATAAATAAATGTGTGTTACATGGAGGAATTAATAAAGTATTACTATCCTATGGATAAAAGTCCAGCGACCAATGACCGCGACACTGGCTCATAGGATCCGGCATTGCTGTGAACACTGGGGGCAGATTAATGCATAAGGTGCTCTGTTTTATAGCCTGGGGCCCCCAGATACGTCACTCTGTCCCGGGTGAGCGCCGAGGCCCTCTGAGGGCGAGTGGAGGCCATTCCTGCCTGTCTCTGATGTCTCCTCAGGGAGACTCCCTGAAACGTATTTACACTGCCACCGTGAGTCACACATACTGACACGACATTCTGGGAAAGACCCCGCCCACCTTGGCGACCTGCCTCGGCCACCTTCAAACATCAGTGTGCGTTACAAACACTTAGTCATGAGGCAAACGCATGCACACACACACACACACACACACACACAAACACACACGCACACACGGAAATCTGTATCCCACAGTCCTGGCTGACACTGCACAGAATATATAATCCACAAATACTGTTTTTGACAGCATGGTATCATTTTCCCCATTGATTTATTGCAATCATATTTTCTTTAACTATGTATAACGTATCTTGGAATGATTGCATTAAAAATGCATGATTCACGGCTGCTGAAGCCAGGCTTACTGAAGGCAGCTAGCATTTTAATGCCTGAAAGCTTAAGATAAGAACTGTACATTGGTCTGTGATGAACGCTGGGTTCAGCACAGATGCACTCTGTCTGATACAACTTGTTAGGTAAACTAAAAATAATTTATGTGCTAGATGTACACTGAGCTATTTTTCTCTTTAAATTGTCCCAGAAAATAAAATAGCAAACGACAGAAATGTCATCTAACTAAAACCACAGTCACATTTTTTATTTTCCCCATAAAGGAAAGTATCAATTGTTGGTTCACGATTTGAGCTCTGTATCTGTATTAGCTCAGATTTATATTTATAAGGCGATAATGTCTTACCTGTCAGTGTTGATGGATGGCTCATTTGCTTAAAGATTGTGATCATTTATCATCAATTTACAAAGTCCTGTATTGTCACCAGATGTCTGAATAGATACATCATTACATGAATCTCCTTTATAGTTTCTCAGCCTCCTCTGGGTTTCGACAAACTTAGTTTACCAAAACACAGCTGTTTGAAACTTTTAAAGCAAGTTATTTTATATAATCACTTTTTTGTTCCTTGCCGCACAATGAAATTTTCTACAAGGGGGAATTAGACACTATCAGTCATATCTAACGCCTTTATGATACTGTATTCAAAGGATTTAGAGGCTTTGTTGTCATTTCTACAAGTACAAGGACAATGAAATACTCACTTCAGTATCTCCCTGCAGATTTAAATAACATATATCAATGAAGAACAATAGATAGCAAACAACATAACAGTAGATAATAACCTACATAGAGTATGCAGTCAACATACTTATAATATACAATGACACAGAAGCAGGACGAGGTGTTGAGGTTAAAGTGGCAGTGGACAATGAGTGGCAGTGATATTTATTTTTATTATTATTATTTAGATTTCTTTGTGAATTTAAGATTCTTATTACTGTCAGGAAGGAGCCTTGAAGTTTGGGTCCTGAAGGATCTGTAGCGTCTTCTGGAAGGGAGGACCCTGCTGAAAAAACCCGCATAGGCCAGCACGATTTCCATCATGCCGGTCTATGCGGCGAGGAGCTTGTGTATCTCTCTAGTGTTTCTGCATTTTTTTCTGCGTGACATGCAGCGCGCGTCTCTGCAGCTGATCATCAGCATCCAATGAAGCCCCGTGAATGAAACACACATTAAGACCTCCTCAGGTCCCTGCTTTGAACGTGACTGGTGATTGCAAGTGTAGACATTAGCATATGTGTAACTGGCGAATAGCGATCGAAATTAATCTCGTGACTGAGGATCGAGCAGCGGTGTGGGGCTCTTCGAGATGAAACGTTATTGTAGGAAGGACTTATTATGCAGCGTGACTTGTCTTTGCCGGCCCTGCTGTAGGTGGACCATCAGAGTCAGCTTCAGAGGATGGGGTTGCTCTTTCCCTTGAGGAAATACAGCCTCACAGTTGCTGAACATGCATGACAACGGAAAGAGCCCCTCTGAGTGCACCTGAACTTCAAAGGTGGAATGGAGACCCTTAAGGACTGTGTAGTATCATAGGATTACTATGGGAAGGGGAAACTGGCCTTAACATGTGGGAGGAGAGCTTTGGTTGACACCTTTACAGGACAGGCTGAAGAAATCACTCCCTTCTTTCCAGGAAAAGGTCATTTTCAGGTACGGTGTGAGTTTGCACCCGCAGCTTGTTCCTGCTCCCCAACACGTGTACTTTGATGGTTAGCCGGCACAGACTGAGCTTGAAGGACGTGACATGCTGCAAGACCTTCAGGAGGTTCAGAGAACAAAATAGTGTAAATACGCAAGACTGCCACTTGCAGCCAGTAATGATGGTGTTTAATTTCAATTTGCGCTTGGGTGTATGCTATGGCCTACCTTTCACGCTGCCTGGGTGTGACAGAGACATGATAAATCGACAGGGTCTTTTCACAGGTCAGGAATGTCCATACAAATGAAGCCGATGTTTATCCATTAGCAAAGCTGGATGCCAAAAAAGGCAAATTGGGTCAAATCAGTAATCGGAATTTGTAACAGCCCCACGCAAACTTCACCCACACTCCTGTGACTCAGATTTTTAACAACGAGTCCCCTCTTTCATTTAAAATCTGCTCCCACTCAATCTCAGACATCTCCAAACTCTGAAAATGTGTCTTTATAGTTCGTTAGCGCTCACTGTCAGAGGTAAGAGGTCAGGGACCGTACCCTACGTTGTCATTGGCTTCCAGAGCATCACGTGACATTATCAGCAAGAAGAGGCACTTCTATATTATTTTGTTGTCAGGGGTTAACGAGTTATTCTTGGTTGAGAGATGCATCTTGGAATAAGATGTTATTGACATTTACACAGATTATATTAAGATGATCGATGAAAATATGACAAGCTGTCAAAATTATGTCAAGCTTCTTTAGCTCCGTAACATCAAACCTTGAGATGCTGGAAGAATTGTTTCTGACCAGCGAAGCAGCTTTGATTTTCTTACCCAAACACCCCCCTCCCGCCCCACCCCCTCATCGAAGGTGAAACCAAAGAACAGAAAACACTCCCGCAACAACAGTGGTGAATCAGCCCCCTACTCTTGGCGTTGAGGAACCGCAGAGGAGCCCAGGGGTGAGATGACGAATCGTTTGTTGTTCCTGAAATAGGGCATGTCACCGTGAGTCTTATCTTCCTCATCGGGCTGAAGAGAAAAGACAGCATAGAAACAGAAGGCAGTAGCAGCAGAGCAACAGCACTGGCGCCGGCCCGGCCAGCATGCTAATGAGATTCCGGGCTCGGGGCCCCGGCACACGCTCTGCGCCACGGAAACGCTCCCGTTAATTAACGTGGCGGGGGGGGGCGCCGCGCATTCCTCCAGACGGCCAGCCGGCGATGGAGTCCTGCTGGCGGTGGCCGCCTTGGAGAGCTGCCTTTTGCCCCGCCGTGAAAGCCAATCACGGGCAAACACCTGTGTGATGCGTCACCTGCGGCGCAGAGAATCCCAGCTACGCGGAGTGGTGGGGGATCGAGGCTCCAGCGTAGAACGTCAGCCGTTTAAAGGCCTCTTATGCATCTTGCTGATGATAGGCTTGCACCCCCAAGCCTTCCAGCACTGCTAATCATAACATACATTTCAATTCCCTCTTTTTTAGAAGCGATTTTCTTGCCGCTCATGCTACCAGCCTGTTGGATCAGAAACGTATTTGTAGCTTCCTGTCATCGCCGCTGCTTAGAAAGCACCCAAAGCCTGGAAAATGCTCCTTTTCTGGAGAAAAATGACAGTGATGAGGCTCCGTTTGGCCCTTCAGGAGGTTGCAGAAGAGAAGTGTTGATCAGGCCGCATTGTTCGCCTAGGTAAAGCCATGTGTTTCTATGCTAGACAGCTTGAAAAGGACCCTCCAGCTAATCAGCCGCCCATTCAGTCCCACAGGAAGAAGAAATCCATGAGGCTCCTGTTATCTCATCATGCCGGCGCAAGCGGGAAGCTTCGTTCTCCCCACCCCAGCATCCGAACACAGCTTGGGCTGGACAGAACCGCGGTACCGTGCCGAGCTCCTGCCTGTGAGACAGTTCTGCATTTAAGATTAAGATTAAAGTAGAACTTTATTGATCCCTGTGTGGGGAAAAATCTTGTCCAGTAGCAAAAAGAGGAAATATAACAAAGGATAAGAAATAAATAAGATTAAGATTAACTTTATTGATCACAGGAGGGAAATCCTGCAACCAAAGGATAACTTGAGTGAAAATACATAGTAAATACCCAAGGAAGATCATTAATAAAATAAACATAAATGTAATACTATTGTAAATAGAGTGCAAGGCAGCTGTTCATGATAACCTTCACGATTCATAATCACCACAGCCAAGAGAATGTGGACCTTCAGCGCTCTCCATCCATAATGCTCTTTTACCTCGGACTGAAGTAAGACGTTACTTTCTATGTCTTTAATGGTATCCTTATGGCTCCTGAACACAATTCAAAGAAGGTCCAGCAAATGAGGCCGTTTCGGTGAATGGCGCACTGTCCTCTCAGCACAAACTCAGGGTGGCAGCCGGCGCCACAGCTGCCTCTGCTCCTCCGTCTCACCTGGACTGGACGTGATCCATCTATCAGCAGAAGATTACTGGCTCAGGCCCAGTGGCCTCTTGGGTGTCTGGATCTTCCGACGGCATTCCCGGCTTCCTGGAGTGTGACGTAGGCTCTCCAGAGAGCATCTTCAGAGTGCCACGTGATGGCACCAGTACACATCAGGCTACATCCCCAGACATCTGCCTGGTCTCATTTTCTTGCACAGAACTGGAACATATCAGGATCCACCGATTCCTGACAAGTCCAGGTTCAATTTATTTATGGGATACCAGGAATGAAAAGCCGATGAGGATCCCGGAATTTGGACTGGCAGTCCCTGGGAAGGGCGTCCTTCCGATGTGATGACCCACAAACTTCTTAGAACAGAAGGAGAGTGAGGGGAGGAGGTGGAAATGTCAGCATTGTGCTCAGACTGTCTGGGTGAAATGCGGAGATCAAGCTGGATGCACTGCGGTGCCCTGTTTGCTGGGAGCTGTGGTTTTATTCCATACTGGATAAGTGAGCAAGGCAACTGGAGATGCATGGCAACTGGAACCAGAGTAAGCTAGTATCTCTCCAAAAACTGACAGATATTTGTTTATGTGGGTATTATATTATGCCAGATGAATATCATAAATTTATACACTATAAGTCGTAGATTCACCTAAAGGTTAGTGGCATGACCGCCATGACGGAGCAGTTTTTTCCTCCTTAACCCCTATTAACTAGACACATTTCTGTGTAACATTAATAACAACGCCGAATTGGTACACGACTCACATGCTACACGCAGTACACACTTGAAAACACTGGCAAATAGGGTGACCTCCTAATCCTTGTCAGGGAGATCACTATGAGCCAGGACAGGGTTTTCTTCTACAGGGCGCCATGCGTGTTTGTTAATCTTACTCCCGCTTCTGGACTGTTCATAAGTTTGAGACGTAATGTTAGCTTTGGTTTCTTCTCTCGCCACGGGCCAGGTGTAGAAACAGTGTTATGTTTCCCTAAGTGAAATAAATGACTGGCTTAGATGACAAACTTGAGCAGCTTGGATAAATAAGGATAAATGGTGAATAGTGAATATGGTGTGGTCCTGAGGACCGTTTCTCATGTATCATCACATCAGCTTCATCCCTCCTGTCATTACAGCCCTTTCGTACAGAATGAAGATACTGTGTCACTCCACGGGGGGGGGGGGAGAAGGCACAGCCCAGGGTTAGGGTGGGGTGCTGGCTGAAGCAGGGGGCAGGTTATCACTCTGCCAAAGCAGGACCTTGAACTGTTAGCCTTCTGATCACAGACAATGTCCTAATCCCCCCACATGAAGCCCCATTAATATAGAAATGTCTTTACTTAACAAAACCTACATGTCTCACATGAGATAATATCTTACCATGGCATGTCAAAAGCTCTTGAGAAATGGGCGGGGCATATGGAACATACACAACATTTCATTGGTTAATCTGGACTTGCCCCGCCCCCTGAGTCAGTCCTCATCACCGCTGGACATGGTGGCATCAACGTGCTCACTCATAAACACTGTTTCCAGCATAAATGGAGCTTTCACGGTGCCTCTCACCAACATGTGATTGCACTGTGACTATTATTCCAATATTAATTTTCATTTCACAGGTCTGTTTTTTAAGATATCTCCAGATATATATATATCCAGTCATTCATAGGCCTCAAATACACCTTGTGAACAGATGAAGCCTTTATGTGTGGATGAAGTGTGTTTGAGGCTCCGCTCTGTGCGTAACTATAGCCTTTGTTAATGTGAGAGGTGCGATGCAGCTGATGTGGGGGTGCTCTTTAACATGTCATATTAATCAGGACACGCTCCACGGCCGCCCAGCTCACAGATATGCAGCCCTCTTAGGTTTTGTGTTAAACCCAGGATTTATACATTTGTCAGAGACGGCGTGGATTACGCATTCGTGTCTGGGGGGCCCGCTTCTCGCAGACTGCATAAATATTGTTCTCCTTTGCAAAAAACTCAAACAGCAGTCATTCTCTGACCACTGCCAGTCAATAGGGTCAGCTTTTTCATTTCGAATGCCAGCGGTAATTAACATGGACGCGGGGTTTCAAAGAGTCGGGAGAAAAACACAGCAGTCAGGAAAAATCCTATTTGTTCAATGAAAGGAATAAAAAAGTATAAAAGAATGAAATACCACAAGGCCAACATAAAAACATACAGAAATATTACACCACTTACCTGTCATATATTATACCACTATTCCAGTCATGCATCTTTTGAACTCATATTCTTTCAAAATGTGCAGTGTTATTAACCTAACCAGGAAAATGTATTCCTTATTTGCTGTGGGAGAGAGAGAGGCATGCTGTTGTTGAGGCTGAACTTTGGGGATGACGCAATTTAAATGTACTGTTTTATGTTCATGTAAAAAGCAAATTGTTTATTATAAGATAATTAATCAGTGGTATTCTGGGGATTTGGACTGAGTGTTAACTGCGCTTCGATTGTACCCAAAGGCGCGCGTGGTACCGCTAAGTGCCACTTTTAACGATGAATGATTTTTCTTGCCGCTGGATTACAGGCACCGATCTCAGAAGCTAAGAGCTGTTTGTTTAACTGCCCTGCAGATGGAAGATAAAGGTTTATATAATTGATTTCTCCCGCAGAATTAGTAACGTCTGACTGCCCGCCCCCTAGGAATATGTTTTCAGAGGTAATGATATTTTATGGGTTTGTATTGGGAACGTCGGAGCGTGGGCATGCCCTCGATGTATAGGATCCCTGCGTGTTCCATTCCGACTTCGGCAAACAGCAGTGTTCGGAAGGCTGCATTTTCCACAAGGGGCGTCCAGCTGAAGAAGGGAAGCTTCCGGGTGCCACACTACACATATGCTGAAAAACCCAGCCGACCAGCAGCTTTCTGATACTTCCTGGGGTGGGGGCCGTTGGGGGGGGTGCCTGGCAACTGCACATACTTAGCTGTCATCTGTGGTATGTTCTTATTAAAGGAAATGTAAAAATTCCACAAATACCGCCCTGGCCTTTCTGCCTGATGGGGTACACAGGATTTCACACCTACTGCCCTGGAGTGGGTACTATAAACCCCACACTTCCTAATCACCTCCCCCAAAGACTCGCTGGTCACAGGTTGGGGGGAGGGGCTCATGCCAAGGAGCTCGGCTGTGATGTCATTGCTTTGATTCAAGTAGATCGATGCTCTGATGCATTGTGGGAAAGCAGCATTCTAATTAAGCATTACAGAGCAGAATTTCTCAGCCTAAAGACTAGGACTTGCCTTAAACACATTCCTTCTTGAACATACCTAACATGTAGAAATTTTGACACATTCTGTTTCTAGGGGTCTTATCCTTTACTGCATATAACAAAAATACTCAGAATAATTTACAGTGTTTACACAAGCCCAGCTAACTAAATCAGGCCCTGTTCTGGGCCATCCTTCTGGCAGTCCTTCTTTAATAGTGCTCTCTGTTGGACAGATTTGTGTTTATAGCTTTTGGCGTTTTTGTCGCTTCACCTGCTGACTTTCCTTTTTCCAAGAGTGAAAAGGTTTGGTTCCCTGAGCCTTCGTGTTGAATGCACCGTGGGTAACAGCTATTGTCATTTCCTGTTCAGGTGGTTTAACTTAACGCTTGCTCGTGGGATCTTTGTGTAATTATGATGATGTGTATGGTTTGGGCTTTTTCCTCTGTGCAGGAGTCCGCGCCAGACATTAAGTCTTTTTCTTGCAGATGTGAATTTTATTTCTCTCAGCCAGTTTAAGCACACTAGTTTCCGTTCTTGTTTTGTTTTCATGCTATCTCTTTCACAGTGCCAGCTGGTGTGAGGGGCAGCCATGCTCAACCTTGGGGTGAAATTACTAAAAAAAACACAAGGATGGCATCTGAAAATTAAATCAATAACACTAAAATACGATCACCAAAATGTTATCAAAAATATTCTCTGAAAGAATTTGCTTTACTTAGCGAAAATGGGCTTACAGCTTCATGGTATATTTCCTTATTGAAATCCTGCACGGTGGGAATACGCTCCGCTGTCAATCATTCATCTATCCATCCCTGGGTGGGTGTTAGGCATTGTTCATCCATGGAATTGGGTGACTGGCATAAGGCTACTCAACGAAACTTAGCATGCTAACTGTCAATGCAGGCCAGGCAGTATGTAAAAATACTCAATCAACAGCAGAGGGAACTATCAAGAGTGCTACTGGCTCCCACACTGACAGGGAGAAAGGCACACCCCCCCCCCCCACATTGAGGCAACCACATGCTCCATGCTTGAAGGGGGGGTGGCTTCACATATACGGTTCATGTCATAACCGCGATCTCCACAGTGTTTAGCTTCATGCTGTCACTGGAAGCTCTACTACTTCTACTTGCATCCAAGCCGGCTTCTTGACAGCTGAATGCTTGTGATGTATTATCTGCCTCACGTCTAAGTCACTTTGGGCAAAAGCCTCTGCTGAATAAATAAATGAATATAATATGTAACCCATGTACTGGATCATTGCCATCGTCTGACGCTTGGCAAAGCATTAGCAGACTTTGGTGTCTCTGAAATGCTTCGTAGTCCGGGCACTCTTCACTTTGCAATGTGTGGGCTCCTTTGTCGGACACTACTTCAACTTCAATTGCACTCGTGAAGTGCGTATCTAACGGGGATACAACTGCAGACGTGAGGGTTAGTTCTTAGTGGTGGCGACAATGAGGTCTCTTGTTTCGTTGCAGGATTATTGTCTTCAGAAGTCAAATTAGCCGGTGGAACAGGAAATGACACCTGGGTGTGAGAGTCCACTCCTACTGAAGGAGAAGCTTCAGTAAGCTGCCCATCAGGGCTACTGATTATGGTGCTCAAACGAGATGCCATCAGATGCAGAGCTGATGTGCGCAGTGCCACTGAAGGTCCACTGGGGTGGTAGAGAGACAACAATGGCTTGTTTTGCTATGAAACCCTAGGAATCTCTTCCCCCACCCCACCTCCTCACCACCACCCATACACCTCCATTCCGCTGATGGTTAGCGGCGCGATGTTGCCGCGGCAATCTCGTACCGTGGCTCAGCCACCTCGGAAACTTGGCCCGCGGACGTTCCAGGAAGCTCTGTGACCAAAGAGCCGGGTTCAACCGCACTTCTGATATGCTGATCGAACGTGCTTTTTATATATTACTCTAGAAAATTGCGACAGCTTAGGCGCATTTTCTTAAAACGGAGACTAATCACAGAGTGGCTCTTTGCTGACAAACATGCATTGTGTTAGAAGAAAATACATATGTTTAACAAACCAGCTACTTTTAATGAGTGGGAGTGGAGTTCAGACAGAGTCAAGGGCACACAGCTCATTTCAGGTCTTAGACAAAATATTCTAAAATTAAAACTACTTGAGAAAAAAGGTCTGGTACATCCAGTGCAATAACAGCTGTTTTCTAAATAACAGCTGTTTTCCTCTGACTAAGCAGTTTGTTAAACATACAAGCACACATGACATTCAGCATGGGCGCTTTGGTGTAATGACCAATTAGTTAAATATCTGTTTTATTAATGTTGTAGCTCATGGGCAGGGATATGTTTTTACTACATAAATGAAAAATAAACAGGGGCCCATTCTACAACTTGTGAATAACATGGTATTTCAGAAACAGATTCTGAGCTAATGACTAACACTGGAAAATACACACCCAGGAACTCTGGCTCCTGGCTCTGACCCCCGGAGGCACCTGGGAGTTTGACATGTAGAATGTGCTCTATACCTGTCTCTTAATCACTCATCATTAACTGACTAATCAGCTCCAGATGAAACCTGCTCCATCAGAGAGCGATTAAACTGGTATTACGATGATGGTTCCATTCACTCCAGCTCGGGCTACCCCCCCCACCCCCAACCTATATGCGACATCTCATGCGATGTCCTGGAAGCTGGCTTTGTGTGCCCACGTTCCCAGGAAAGCTACAGAGTGACAGGGATTCTACACGGCTAATTCCTCCCGTACACTACGTTCTTGAAAGATAAATACAAATATTTACCCTCTGCCTGGATAATTCACATCTAATTACACTCAGCTGTGCGGCAGCCAGGAAGAGGCCGGTTAGCGACAGCTAACCGGGTATTCGCCGATCCCGCCTCATCCAGAAGAGCTATGCTGTCGCACGCACAAGCCGGCAACCGGGTGAGGAACACGGCGCGGCATCCAGGATCCGCACGGAGCCGAACATCTTTTAATCGCATTTACAAAGGCGCTGCAGGCAAGGGAAAAAAGAGGGAAAAATGTGTCAGCATCTTCCAAGATTAAAAAACAAAGTTAACTAAGCAGGATAATTGAATCTGAGGGAGATATAAGACTCAGAGGCATTGATCATGCATTCTCTCTTTAGAATGAGACAGGCGGCTATTTTATTAACAAAAATCAAAGGGATAAAGTGTAGAGGGAAGAGTTCAATATATCTGCTAAAGGTTTCAGTTTTTACTTTCCATTTTCCAGCATTTTCTCTCCTGGTTCTTGCTGTCCTGCGGCCTGGATGCATCCTGGATGTCATACCAAAGCAATAAAAACACAGAATCGAAAATGTTTGTAGTTTCTTTCTGCTTAATTTCAGATGTGACGGTTCTTCCGTCCCGCTGGCGAGTCGGGAGACTGCGGCGCGCCATCGATCGACGGCATGATGGAAAAGGGAGGAAGAGACGGGAAAATAGCGGGTTATTCATCAAAGCCGTGCATTTTCACGCCTGCCTTCTTCAGCTCACCTGCGGGTATTTCACCAAAGCCCCATGCCTTGTCTGCAGAGGCCCAGGAACACAGGCTGGAGCTTTGTAGATGAGGGCTTATTCTGCTGTGTCAAAGCTCCACACTCAGGCTTCACTCAACGCTTCACCGAGTTAGATTATGCCAGGCAACAATTCACTAGTGAGGTCTTTCTTTGGACAAAATCACTGACGATGATTGTATACAATGAGGCTGTCTGTGGTACAATAGGAATCTTGATTCTTTTGGTCTCAGTTACTGGAACCTGGAAAGTTCATGTCGTATTTCTGCTGTAGGAGGTCTGAGCAGCAGAGCTATTAATTTAGCCTCTTGACTGATCTTGAATATGGTGTATCGTCGCGTGGGGCTACAGTCACGTAATCACGCAACGGAGTGCAATTTAACGGCAAGTGGGAAATGAAAAAGGATGTCGCTCGTTAAGCCAAAGGCGTTTCACGCATGAGCTTGACTACAGCTAGATGTTTGTTGCCATAGCAATTATTTATTTATGTTGTCTGTGGGGAAGCCATTAAGGACGAGCGAGGCGGAGGATGGAGGGGAGCCTCGCCAAGCTGACCTCGTTAGATGGAATCTGGGTTGCCTTCTCATTTGCTGGTTTGTTCATTTTCTGGGCCTGGATGTTTATTGCCTACATTATAGCTGGATTAATGGATTATGGCAGCATCTCATGGATGGGCCCCCTTGGTAGCTCATCCAGCACACTGCAAAGTGAGCAATCTCCCTGATTCCTCCCGACGCGACCGGCGGATTAATCGCCGATGAGGTGCCGGCAATGTGCCGACTTCTTCGGGGGGGGGTATCTGACTTTGTGAAGCGTATAGGGGTCAAAGGTCATTCTAATCTCCTAGCATCATTAAGATGCTCTTGGAGGGAAACCCATTCACTCTCACCCTCACCCTCAATTTGCATGGATGTGCAGTGCAGTGGCTCTTGAAATCCCATAATACTTCCATCACAGCCTGAAACAGACAAAAAAGACTCATTAAGTCTATGAATGTGGGTGAAGGATGGGGGTGTATCACCCCCCATGGTATATGTATAAAGGTGGTGCTTAATTCTATGGAAACAGCCATCCCTGACCTCTCTCACTTTTTTACATTTGTTTCTCCTTCTCTCCCCGTGTCTCACATTCTTTGCTTTTGTTAAACCAGTCCCCCCCCCCAGTCCTTCATTTTTCTTGCCATCCCAGGTCACATGATTCCGGTCCCACTGTGAGGTTTCGGGATGTGCACTAATGCGGGACCGAGAGGGAGATGTTCTTTTCACAAATGGTGAGAGGTTCTGCTGTGACGTTTCTGTAAACCTACTGTGTCGAATGATGTGTCACCCTAAGCCGGAAGGCGGCTTTACTGTGTGATTTTTTATTTCACAAGTGGCTGTCATCCAACTTCTGACATCCTTTAAGTATAATCAATTGAGGTATTATATTAAATTGTAATTGTAATGCCATACAATTACATAATGGTGTAATTGGTGTTACAGAATCTTATACTAGATAAATGGAATTTGATAATGAATTTAATCGTTTTCTGAAAGTAACTTGCACAACACTGTGGACCTGGTTTGTTTCATTAACACAATTATTACCTTAGGACTGCTATGCACTTAAATCACTGATGCAGCTGAGCTCTGGAGTCTGCCAGGCAGGACTTAACCAGAGATGTGAAGTTTTGGTAAAGATTTGGGACACACAACTGCACTGATGTGTGGAATCTGCAATTCATATTTACAAAACGCTCCAGGAAGAAACTTCGTTTCCATGGAAGAACATCCTGTAGTAGAAAATGAATGTTCACAAACATGCCTTTTTGACAGTTCTTGGTGCTGAGGCGAGGCTTTTTTTAGCTGGTTGACTTAAAAGGATAAAGAAATAAAATAAAAAACCAGGTGTCATTTGAAGAGGGTGTGGAATTGTCACCACAGCTGTGAAAGCATGCCATCGACTGATAGGGTGACCATGAGCTAGGACAGGAATCTTGAATCGGTCAACTGCATGAATCCACATATGGGCTTTTGTGTTTGTGTTGCGGAAAAACCACACACTTGAAAATAATCAAAAGTGAGCATTGTTTTGTTTATGTTTTGGGTTTCTGCCTGTTCGTGCCCTGCCTTCTGTTCCTGTAGGTATGCTTGCTAGCTTGTAGAGCTTGTTTCTCTCTCTGCCAACTGGACCTTGACTCAGAATAAATCCTAACCATTCTTCTGGAATCTCACTGTTTCTGTCATTCCACATCCACCAACCACCCACATCCAACCCTATGGAACCATCCCTCCAGCCAACAACCCCAAATTCCATCAGTTTCCTGTTTAGAAGTCTTCTTAGTTAGTAGGATGCAGTTCAGAGTCTTCCTCTTGGGTTATTTCTTAGTAGTGTATAATTCAGAGTCTTCCTCTTCCCCTCTTTCTTAGTTAGTAGGGTACAATTCAGAGTCTTTTGCTTCCTGTCTCTCTTAGATAGTAGAGTATGGTTCAGAGTTTTTCTCTTCCTGTATTTCTTGGTTAGTAGGCTACGGTTCAGAGTCTTCCTCCTCCAGTTTATCTCAGTAGTTTATCGTTCAAAAATTTCCCCTTCTTGCCAACAACCCCAAATTCCATGATTTTCCTGTTCAGAGTTTTCCTCTTCCTGTCTTTCTCAGTAATGTATTGTTCAGAGACTTCCTCTTCCGGTCTTTCTTCGTTAGTATATGGTCCAGAGTCTTCCTTTTACTCTCTTTCTTGGTTATTAGCCTATAATTCAGACTTACTCTTTTTTTGGTTATTTTGGTACAGTTCAGAGTCTTCCTCTTCCTGTCCTTCATATTTCTACTCCTGATCATGTACTTGAGTAAATAATGTGACAAAACAGCTCTCCAAAGCTGGCTGGGGATACCAGTATGTGAATACTGTATGTAAATACACTGCTTTGAAATTCATAAAAAATGCTCAGTATGGCACTGAGATATCTAAGAGTGAGAAAATGAGCGTGAATTTGCAGTGCTGGTCCCTTCCGTTGGATCCCAGTGGGGGGATAAGTGGGTGGATTCATCATGCAAAGTTCTGGGGGATCACATTGATGCGGGGGTGTCCTCTAATTGAAACGTCACACGTTTTGCCTGAAGATGGAGCCTAATCACTTGGGAGTTGAGAAGACGAGGACATTCTTCTCATCGCACAGCCCAGCTCATGTAGGCTCTCTTCTTTTGAGAGTCCAGCAGGTGGTCCAGGTTGTCACAAAGAGGAAAATCACTGATCCTGTCTGTCGCAGCTGGCCATGCCCTGGGGGAATGGGGGGGAGTGACATGGGGGGGATGAGACCGAGGTGGAAAGACCCAGAAGAAGTGTGATGTGACTACTGCAGAATGGACCACAGTCATCCACAGCTCCAGCTTTCTCACCAGGTGTGGGTCCGTCTGATCTCGTTACTCAGCCCGCCAGCCTCTGGGGGTGGGAGTTCTGAGGCAGTTGGGATTGAGGGTAGAGGTGCCAGTGGGCTACAGGGTGCAGGACAGGATGATTGTAATCGGGGGGGGGGGGCTTCACAGG
Source organism: Mormyrops attenuatus (assembly GCA_026777985.1). NCBI lineage: Eukaryota > Metazoa > Chordata > Actinopteri > Osteoglossiformes > Mormyridae > Mormyrops > Mormyrops attenuatus. The sequence continues at coordinate 21,438,085 of JAODKC010000002.1, forward strand.
CGGAAACGGCAACAGGAGACTGGCTTGCATGTACGCTTACTGCTTTATTTTTGGATGATACCATGAGCTTCAATGCCCCTCCAATACTTGCACCCATTAAGAATTAAATCCCCATATACCAATGCCTTTTGCTGATGACTGTTGTTGGGATCGCCTACATGGAAAGATTAGCAGCCCCGCAGAGTGGGAGAGGGCCAGCGTATGACTGGACTGTAATGAGGGCCTTGGAGTTCCTGTCCATCCCAGCGCATTAAATCACCCGTGCCACCCTGCGGCATGCTGGGACTGCATACCGTCCTGCACTTGGGCTCTGCACTGGCTCTGACCCAGTGCATGAAGTGGTCTGGTGCACAGTGGCAGTGTTTATCCCCATTCAGGCCCGCATTTGCATGGAACCCCCTCTTGGCCATAAACAGATACTACACTGGGAGGCTCCAAAGTGAATGGGGCTGCAAAAACAACAAACTTGCCCCTGCCAGAACTCTCTGATACGCAGTACTGGTACCTCTTTGTCTGTCTCTTCAGAAAACAGGGAATGTTTCTTGCGTAGTGACACTTCTCACAATCTGCCAGTACTGAATAACAAGAGGAGTACAAGTGCTTCAAGTGCGTCTCTGACCATTACAATCACACCACTGTGTCTCACATTGACACTGATCATTGTGATCTATACAGCACCAGCACCACATCTGACTGGTGCTCTGCCCCATGTCGAGATACAGAAATCTGACCAGCAGTGAACCGCAGGTAGAAATAATGAATGTGCCCAATAGTTGGCTGTACACAGAGGGAGCGTGGTCTTTGTTTTCGCAAATTTGCCATGTTTATGAGCTTGTGTGGAACAACTGGCCTGTGGAGCTTTGCTTCAAAATTAAAAATATTATTACCGTGATGATTATATCTGTATTTAAGGCATGTTAGGATGGAGATGCCTGGGGCGGCATGGCTGGGAACATGGATGACTGTCTGTGCCCGTCTAAACAGTCGTTAATTTGTCTGACTCATTCTTTCTAATATTCATGCATTTGAAATGAAAAACAAACATTACATTACATTTATTAATTTAACTCACACTCCTATTCAAAGTGATGTACAATCGAGGCAGTACATCACAGGAACATTCACTGGCAGATTAAAACCTTCAACCTACAGATTAAAGAGCCAGTACATTACCCACGGTGTCACTCTGATTACAGCTGTAAAACTAAGTTTCGTGATGTATTTATATTTCAGTAACCCTAAATATTATTAGATTTAATATCAGATTATGTTGATCTTCATACGGAAGCTAAAAAGAGCATAAAATGTCATGATCCATGCAAGTGGCAACTTTAAGTCTGGGCCGTTTATCTTGAGATAAAGGAGATCGGCCCCTACTTCTGGATGCATGAGGCTCATGCTTGGTATTCAGACTAAAACTTTCTCTCAAATCCCTCAGATCCAGTACGTATGTGGACAGTGGATGGTGATGTGTGGTTCAGCGGGTTAGGGCTCTGTGTTTGTGATTGGAATGTTACCAGGTCAAATCCCGTACTCAGTAGAATACTCACATTGCTGTTGGGCCGTTAACCCCTGAAAAATGTTTCAGGGCTGCTGAATGGAAGCTGACCCTGCACTCAGACCCAGAGCTTCATTCTCACCTCTATATGTGTGTGTGTCTCAAAGGAGTGCATGATGTGATGTGTGAGAGCTAATACATTCCCTTGTACGTGCACTCAATACAAATTAAGCTTCATTTCAGTTGCTGGTTCAAACCAGTCCTATTGGCTAACTGCCGCCTTGCTTGTGTAAAGACACACACTCACATACAGATGGCTCAAGGTGTTTCCATCCGGGAATTAAATAGCTTATTATTATGGCTGTGTCAGGAAGGGCAATAAGCTTTCCTTTGCTGTCAGGAGGCCAAATCCCTCTCTGTCCTCTCCTCTCTCCAGTTGGACATCATCTCACGGCATGTTCACACCAAACTATGGATAGGTGGGTCTACAGCGGCTATTTTCAGAGAAGAAAAAGAGATTTATTATCAGAAAGGCAGTGAATTATTTCACCCCCCAAAGGGTCCCAACCACTTTGCCCTTGAACAAAAAAAAATATCTGATTTGCCTCGATATAATATCCAGCTGTGCAAATGTGAAAAGTGATGGACGGTCATTTGCATCACAGGAGAGTGCCTGCTTAATAGCAGGAGCTGAAAGCAGGTAGCGGGGCTGCTAACAACTCCCACAAAAGCCATCAGCGTTGATCAATCGGCGGCGACCCGTTCGGCCATATTTTAGGCATAATTGAGGATGAGGAAGGCCACTTAGGAAAGGTTGTGCATTAATGAATGTAAGCTCTGTGTTATGTGCTTAAAATAGCTCATGGTAATAATTGAAGGAAATTTAATTGTAATAAAGTCAGGCTGTGGCAGCAGTAATTCATAATGCAATTATTTATGCTCCGGAATGGATTCCTCTATGCCATACTGAGGACCTGTCTCTCAGGTAGGAGGGACATCATTATGTGAGATGAAATGAAGGTGGGGACAGGATATTAAGTGTTACATGAACGCAGCAGGGAAATTAAACTTCAATCTCTCAATTTTCAGAAACGTGCTTTTAATTTTGGATCGTTTTTGACAAGTAGTTTCAACTTAGCTTTAAATGATGTGTTTTAAGAAATATGGCACCCGCATCGAAGATAATATGAGATTCTGATCAAGAAGCAATTTTGACGACATTTACTCAATCATGGTGGCTCGAAAAGAACTCCAGGAGAAATATGTTGAATAATTTTGACATGGGCACCATACCTCGGTATGTCAAGCCATTTCTGCTTGTCAGAAAAATGTGCTACTTGCTTTAAAATGTGTGAAATCTTAGTGTTTCCATCTCCAGCTATTAACTAACTTCACTCCCTGATAACTCAGCTGCCTCATGGTAAGGGCTTCACGATTGGCTGTGATCATTGCCAGTGACGGCAGCCATCTTATGGTTGGGGGAGCTTCACGATTGGCTGTGATCATCGCTGATGAGGGCAGCCACCTCATGGTAGGGGCCTCACAATTGGCCATAATCAACACCATTGTGGAGAGCTGTCCAATAAATCATGATGTTGCCTGGCACCACAATGAGTATATTTCAGAAAGACAAGGACATGTAAGGAGCGGAAGTAAGGGAGACAGGCCCTCGGATCCCTGCAAATACCTGGTGTCAAGATCTGGCCTTCTTTTCCTGGTCTTCTGCACATCCTGTCAAGAGGAGCTAGGGTTTTGTAGTATTAGCCTGTAAGGCTAATGTGTGCTAGCTGGTCTGGCTCAGTGCCATGTGACTCTGCTAGTCTGCAGTCCTTCACAGTGCAGCACAGCTGTGAAAATCTGAGAAATCCATGGTGGCGTGTAATTCACGAACATCATATGTCAGAAGCCTCACCGATGAGCACAGCGTGTTTGGGAACCGTGGTGTGGCAGTCCCACCGTGTCCCCACGCCCATCTTTACAGCTGGTTGTGGCGGGCGCGGCCCCCCCCCCCGCCGCGGGCGGCCCGGGGGGGGGGGGAGCTGGTGGGGGGGGGGGGGGGGGCCGTGTGGGGGGGGGTGGGGGGGGGGGGGGGGGGGGGGGGGGGGGGGGGGGGGGGGGGGGGGGGG
>JAODKC010000002.1:21452817-21469886 GCA_026777985.1 Mormyrops attenuatus
CTCTTGGGCCCACCCTGGTGTTGGGGGGGTGGGGGGGGTGGTCCTTTGCGGGGGTGGATGGCCTTCTGGGCCGGGGTGGGCCTGCCCGCCCCCCCCCCCCCCCCCCCCCCCGAAACGAACTCTCTGTCCTGAATCAGCCGCTCGTCATGCGGCCCCCACGTGTGACACGGCATCAAAGGAGCGTTCACGTTCATCACATTTTGCAACTTCAAAGCCTCACGTCAGCCACTCTCAGCCAGAGGAGGGGCTTGGATGGTTCTAGTGAGCGACTCTGAATGCTCGCCTTTCATACTGTACGGATCTCTGTAAGACAAAAAAAAACGAGCCGGTAATGAAAGGCTCAAGCTAAGGCCCTGTGGTCGCCCGTCCTGTAGAAAAAGGAATATTTCATCTGAAATGTTGAAAATAAGGCAGCTTCCGCATGAATTCCCATGGGGGATTCTCGATGTTGAGACTTGCAGAATTCTGAGGTAAGGTTATGATCTGCTCACTTATTTCAGAAATTCAGCATTCTGTCCCTCAAGATAAGCACTTTTCACTGTATTTGAGACTCTATAATATATAAGATATGCTCTGGAGGAATCTAACAAGTGTTTCCCACAGCCGATGCTTACAAAAAAAAAAAAAAGTGCGTAAACTTCTAATCACCTCACCTAATGGAAAATATTGTGCGAACATCTACAGTCAGGAGATGGCTCATGTTGGCTCAGCCTACAATTTTTACTGGGATCCACTAATGAGATTTAGAATATAATTTGTCCAAAAGCACAGAGGTAACTTTGCCCATTCAAAGGTAGATATTGATCCATTGTAAAATTACTTGCTACAGAAGATATTCCACTAATTTGCAGGCCAGAGTTTTGTCCTTGTTCTTTGTTCATTTTGCCACAAAGGGAATCTCAGGGATTTTCATTTGTTTGTTTGTTGATTTACTAGATCCTTTGTATACCGACCCCCAGCCCTACAGACTGACTGTGACTAATGCAAATCAGATCCCTCCCCCAAACCAAAATCCTGTATCGATACTGACGGAAATGGAATCTGATCACAACAATTGGACTTTGATGTGATGCTGGTACAGCTGCAAGTCATCAGGAAGGGACCTAGATCAGGTCTATGTGAACATTTTATTCTGAAGCCACACTGGCATCCAGAAGGTGAGGACATTAGAGACGCTCCCTGGCATCCAGAAAGTGAGGACATTAGAGACGCTCCCTGGCATCTAGAATGTGAGGACATCAGAGAAGGCCCATCACCATATGGACAGCTGCTGCATGGGAGAGGTAGACCTTGGCCTCTGGAGATTCAATCATGACATAAAAACAAAAGACTTGAGTGGAGAACAAGACAGAAGCGGTGAAGTGGAAAGTGAGAAGCTGACACCTTTGCTGGGATCTCAGCCCAGGTAAAACAGACAGCTTCCGTACAGGAGATATGATCGTAACAATCCAGATTAAAGGTCTCATAAAGATTTTGCACACAAAATCAATAGCACATACACAAACCATTTTTTATGTATTAATAGTTAATTATGGGTCTTTGATGAATCATACATTGCCCACCTTCACCTCACTATGTGATCTATCAGCCCAGCAAGCTCCTCTGGATACTTGCGTGCTGTTACCTGGAGTACCATTACAGTTAGATTCACTGTTGCCTGGGTGATTGGCAAAAATATCTCGTTGGGCATCTGCTAGCTGAAATGTGCAGTGTGCCGATTAAGGTCCCGGATTTGTCCAGAGATGATGACTCTCCCGGATCCTTAGGAGACAATGCCCCCCCCCCCAGATCTTCCTGAAGATGAGGGCACTCCATGGATCTGTCTGGAGGTGACAGCCCTCCCAAACCTGTCCGGAGATGACAGGGGATAAGGCTAGTGCCCCCCCCCCCACCTTGCAGTCTCAAACCTGGATCTGCACTATTTGATAAGACACGCGACTCAGTGGACAGCAGGTTGAGTGGTGGCCAATCACTGACTAAATTCTTCTGTCCCTCCCCCATATTGGGTGGTGCGGGGATAGATGGGGCCAGAGGTAATTGAGATTATCAGAGAGCCACTGTGAAGGAGGCGTACTGGCTGACGCCGTTATCCAGGAATCTCTTTCTGGATTAGTTAGGAGGCCAGAGAACATCACATGCCCCCCCAGCCCTTTGGGACCCAAAGATATAAGGCTGGGTAAGGATACACTGAACAAGTGTTCAGACTTGGTGAATGCAAAATACGAACAAGCTTACCGCCGTTACCGATGGCAACACGCTACTGTGTCCTGAGTGCAGGAGCGGCACTATAAATATCCACAGGCATATCCCAGCCGTATCCCGACACAGAACCTCTGTTACCGCCCACGGTCGGAAGTTTCCCAGCTTCCTGGCAACAGAGTGCGCTGTGATGTGTTTACTTATCATTCTTTATTCAGGGTTCTTCCATACGCAAGGTTATGTTTATGTTTGGGTGCAATATGTGGTGAATATGTCTAAAAATGTGCTTTAGTTAAGAAAGCAAAACCTTGGGGCTTGAATGGGCAATAATAATAATAATAAAATCAGGTGATCACGTTCAGTAAGTCTGCTAATGTATAAACACAGGAATGTAAATTCATGGCTGCTCTCTGCTTGTTCCTTTCAGATAAACAATTAAATCAATTTAAAGTTGTATTATAACTTTTCTTTATCACTTTTTGACTATGTGTTGATGCTGTAGATTGCTTTACGGGTTTAGTAATAGTCTGGTTCTGTGGAGTTCTGCTCTCCTCTTAACCCGTCTGTGTGACTTAGCATTGCCGAGCTAACATGCTAGCCATTTGCGTCGACGGTCTTCGTCCATTCCTCACTGCTGCATTTGTTCTGCCAAAGACCCCTCCACATAAATTCATCTGGATGTTCATTTAGTTCTCAACTTATGTGAACCCAATTTAAGTATATGCGGTACTTACGCAAAAAATTGGCGTAATACGTAGAATTTTTGGAAGCGCTAACGCAAAAAGGTGACATGTGCCTGTTAGTAAATGTACATTATTTCTTTAATATAAATGTGTTCTTTAAGTATTACTAGTATATTATTAGCTCATGTCTTTTTGACTATAAGGTGTCTGGAATGCTACGGGGATAAATCCAACTTAGGAATATATATAAAACGTAACTTATGTAAGGGTTTGTGGGAGGGGTTACTTATGTCAGTTGGGAACTGTCTATCACCTGTGAAGGGTCCCACCGTGAATAATTACAGCAAAGCGGCCCACCTCACCGCCCTCCCCCCCGATGTGCCTCAGGGAGACTCTCACTCCAGACTCAGCAGTTTGGTACATGAAGATCCACAGCTTGCTGTCTGCCCAGATCCCGCTTTAGTCTGACCTTGAGCCAGCGCTGCTTCATTTTGCTAGTTCATATCATCCGTCTGCTTAGCTGAGACCAGGCTTATGCTCCTTACAATACATCCATCTGTGACATACCCATCAGCCACTCTGGCACCGTGGTCAAGCAGGCTTGTGCGAGACCTTCCACAGAATTGCAGCCAGTTCATGTGGGACTCAGGGGCACTATCTACCGTAGTAAAAAAAAATAATATGAAATCAAGTGGATCGAGTTCAGGGAGTGTCCTAATACATAGACACAGGGATGCAATTTTACTATTGGTACATTTCAATTAAACAATGTCACATCTTAACTTTTTAAATCCCCTTCCTTCTGACTGTTTAGCAGATTATGGTACCTGCTACAGTGACTAACAGCTGCCCATCTCCAGCTACCTGACAGCTTCTCTCTTTCTCTTTTCCCTTAAACACTAATTGGATTTGGTTTTGTCGGATGAAGCTGCCACATCCCAGGTGTGCGGGGGATTGAGTGGCGAGAGGACGGAGGGGCTGGCCCGGCCCCCTTCCTTCACTTTTTATGCAGATGAAACGAGCCCGGATTTAGCCTGTAGGTCACGTATACGGAGGACACAGTGGGCTGGCAATGGAGCTCGCCTTTCCTGCTGAGAAACTGGCTTGTGCTCACTCACAGGCGTGGCAGATCGGCCAGCTTAGTCTGTGCCTCATGCGGATTTCCATGACAGGATTAAAGTACAGTCCCCTTATAAAACTACCCCTCCGATCTCTGCAAACTCAAACCACGTCTGTGCATGGCTACAAGCTTAGCAAACTTCTGGCATTCTTTTTTTTCCCTCTTTTACTTTCCCTGTTTCATGCATTATACTTACAAGTGATGTAATAATGGATGGTTAAATATTTTTGTCAATTGCCTTGGGGTGACTCTTTTGTGAAAGGTTTCATATAACGAAATTGGAACACCTGAGCGGGTCAGCAAGTCTGTCCTGGTGGTGACCTGTCGCCTGCCAGCTGCTTGCTGGGAGATGTAGTTACTACTAACCTGGATAGCTCAGCTACACACTGTTCTGTGGATCTCAGCAAAAAGGTGCCTGGGCCTGTGTTCAATCAGAGGTACAAAACCCGCGGGCTCATGCTCACACACCGCCATATGGCTGGTGACACCTGGCCCCTGCGTAGAGCTGCAGGTCCCTGCTGCGAGGACGACGCAGCCATCGTCTGAACTCTTCATCAGAGCACTTTTCTGCAGCGCAGAAATGGTGACAGAAGAGGATGGGCATGCATTATGCATCTGATGCATTTAATGTATTAAAAATGGGATAGTCGGCTGGGGTTGGTGGCACGACAGGCCTGAATTTGTAACATAATGTACAGGAGCTAAAAATAAATTATGGGAGCCACTTTCGCTAAAAGCATTTCCTTCAACTGCAGACAAAATTTAATTCATAATATCGAAAAGTCAGTGTGAATCAGGCATAATTTTAAATGCAAAAAAATATGTAAAAGCAAGCTGGGGAGCTAATTAATCCTGCATCCAGTAATCTTGCGAAAACAAGGTCAGGTGTGGTAATGTTGCGAAAATGCGCCTCGGATCGGGAAAGTGTCCTTGTGCAGTGCCAGCGGCCTTTTGGGTACTTTGGGCAGAACTCGGATGAATTAATGGAATTAGTGTGAAGGATACTTAAGCTGCTAGGAGCTGGTGATGTGCCGAACTCAGGACAATTAATCAGCATAACACAATAATGACTTCCTATGGTTCGAATCTAAAAGATGAGGTGTCGTACCACACCATTGACTTAGCACTTAAGTTAAAGGCTGGACGTGTCTTCTTTACCGCTGAGGGTAATAGGTAATTCTACCAAATATACAAAGGTCTCTTTATTGTCCTCGTGAGCTACATGATGCAGATAAGATAAAATCTTCACCTCCTTCTTTGTAGTGCAGGAAAAAAAAAAAACATGTTAACAAGATATAATGAGACATGGACATAAGACATGAGACAGAAAAATACAGTTAAATTGCAATTTAAAAATATAGTTATGCAAATGGCCAGTGGAACTGAATGAGCAAAAATGTGCAATAAATAGATTTAGGGACTTCTGACGGGAGACGTTCCCATGATGATGATTCACGTCAGCTTGATGGAAACCTCTTGGAAAGCCGTCTGCCCAATTTCCGAGCGCCCCGGTGACCCCGTCCACTTGGACGCCCATGATCCTGGAGCTAAAAACAGAGCACAGCTTTACACCTCCACCATGTGTTCATGACGGGCGTCTCTTTGGCCCCGCACAGGGGGTCAGTGGTCTCGGCATTCCGTCTCCCGGGTATCCGAGGATGACTGGCAGTCTGGGAAAGCCCTTGAAGCACATGAGGGCACATGATCAGGTCTCCATGGAGATACCCAGGACTGGGCCAATCAGATGCACCACAGCATGACGGATTTATTACTCTGTATTCTGCACGTAGGGAGCACTAGACGGCAAATGTCAGTCGTGTCAGTGTTATTGGGCAGAGCATGGCACTGCGTAGCGATTAGTGCTGACGTGGGATTCTGGCAGGACAAGAATGGAGATGGTGGGCTGCACCAGCCTCATGTGACCCGAGGACCTCTGGCAGCTTTCCCAAAAATGGAACAGGGGTTGGAGGACTCGTTTCATAACGCCAGGCAGACCAGACTTCCGGGAGGTAAATTTCTGAAAAGGAGGATGGTAGGGGACGGCTCATTGATATTCATGAAGGAAGCTCTACCTGATTGACCGATGACACGCTGATGTGGCTGTGATGTTGGCTCATTAATATCAACGAAGAAAGAGCTACCTGATCAACTGCTCTCATCTAGGCTAGCATTATTTTTTTATGTAGCTAACTAGTTAGCGACCTAAGATTCTTGAACATTTCCATCATAGCTAGCAAAAACAATGACTGTTTTGCACTACAAAAGAGGGCAGTTTCTCATAAGTGTTGCAGCACAAGGCATATCTTAACCACAAACGATTTTTCTATGCTACAGCAGGGATGAGTGTCCCAAAAGTGCTGTAGCGCAAAGATCATCACTGGCCAATCAGGTAGCACTTCATGAATATTAATACCATCCTGCGTTTTGGAAATTCACTGCTGGGAGTGGGGGATGTCCCCATGACCTCATTTACGTCCAAACTTCACCACCTGTCGTCTTTCTCGTTAACTTTTATTGCCATGCTGGGTTTATTTAATCGGAGGAAACGTTTACGTTTACGTTGCCGTGTGAATGTAATCTGTGTTCATACCTCGTACCCAGCAGGAGACTCTCAGCATTTATAAAATGCTGTTTCTATTATAAATTCAATTCGGAATGTGGTGCTTTGTCAAGTCCCTTTATAATACATCAGTATTCTGAGGCATTATCTGCATAATATTTGTACGTCCAGAATTCCTAATGTAATAGTACAGCAATACACTGCAATGACACTCAAGAAAATGCTTTGCTTCCTACCTTCCTACTTCCTGTTTCCTGTAGCTTGTGGGGTCCATTCCTCCCATTGTCTTCAAAGCAATTCAATGCTTTTCATGCAAAGCGGTTGCTGTAGACGGGTAAATATTTGGACGGGGAGTATTTTTTGTCAAAGATCACCCCATTTTTGGGGATATCATGACATAGTATGGTACATCCTACAGGATGAAAATGAAAAATATGCAAAAAATAAACATCACACTTTTTCAAGTTGATTGGATCTAAAGCCCCTATGCTGCCAGTTTTTTACTTGATGTTTTTTTCAGCTAATATGCCATCAAATGCCTCTATGGTCATAGTGAAGCTTTGTGATTTGAAGGCGGTTTATTGTTCAGGCTCTGGGGGGTAGAACTCGATCGGATGCTGCATCCAAACTCGCCATAATCTCCAAATATCCATCAGAGCTAACAGCCTTCTGGTTTAGCGCCAGATTAAGTGAACTCCATGTCCACTCTTTAAAAACTGAGAATTACGGGGACTGCAAAGGTCAGAGCCTACCCACCTCATTAAAGAGGCTAAAACTTAATATTGCGCCCGATCTTTTTATTCCCTTTTGACTGAAATGTAATTTCGATGAGGTCCTGAGGGGAGTGGTCAGAGGATATGTAGTAGCTCATACTGATGTGTGCCACCCCACGTCACCTGTCGGAGGACAAGGATGCTCAAACGGGCCTGTGATATCTGCTCCCTGGGCACAGAGGGAGCTCTCCGCATTGCTGTCCTGGCTCTGTGCGCTTCTCTGCCATCTTCTCTGCAAGACTGTATGAAGGGCTGCAACAGGCATTTATGAGTCATTGTGTGTCTCCCGAATGAGGGCCAGGTGTCTGTCTGAGAGCAGAGAGAGGGACGGGTGCCAGAGGATGCGGGTGATTGAGCTGGGGGGGGGTTCCCTACAACCAACATGTGGGTAATCTATCTATCTATCTATCTATGTATCTATCTATCTATCTATCTATCTATGCGATAGTACTGTATGTGGTTCAGCACAAGTGGTTGGTTTTCGAACCTTGTGAATGGCAGAGTAGCCACATCTCCGCTGTACCCTGCTGCAAGGCTGTTAACCCCCCGGAAATATGACCTAGGGGCGCTGGATGGACGGCTGACTCTCACCTCCAAGCCTCTGTGCCTGTAATCAGAAGGTTGCAGGTTCACACCTGGCCTTGGCAGAATAGTCTGTGGGCCCTTGAGCAAGGCCCCTAACTCCCAGCTCTCTGGGTGCCACAAGGTGGCTGCCCCTTCGCTGTGACCGCTGGCTTGCTCTCACCTACATATGTGTCTGTGTGACTCACAGAGAGCAGAGCAAGATGGGGCAAAGCGGAAAAAAGAATTTCTTAATAGACTATCCCTATTCTACTCTATTCTATTCTATTCTATTCTATTCTATTCTATTCTATCCTACATGTGTGTCTGGATGTCTTTAAAAGGATAGCAACAAGCTAAACAATTAACACATTCCAATGTACCTATAGAAATGGATTCATTACAATACCTATAATTACTTCCATTTCTGATCTTTCATGTGTGTATAATTATATTTGCTTTGTTATGATTTAATTAAATCTCATTTGCTGAGAGGACACAGGCCACTCCCCAGACACCGGACCCTCTCTCGGACCCCGCCTTCTCACTGAGGGCCCCTGCGTCAACATGAGCCTTCGGATGCTTCGGGGGGGCATCTGGGGGTCCTCGTTAGACAGTGACAGGGTTAATGGAGCGGAAACAAACCTAGGGGCGACTGGCCGGACCCTGATGCCCTGTAGCAGAACCACATGTCTGGATCCGGGATCCTGTCTCTGGTATCGATCGTCGGGAAATTGAATCCTGGGCCGTTTCCTGTGACGCCCCTGGGGGACGTCTGGTTGGAGAGCCAGCGATAGGCCAAAATCATGGTGATGTGCCAGGCCTTTGGATAGACGTGCTGGGGATGCAGGCAGACGGGTATAATCAGGTATGCTTTACAGCACTGAGTGTGGTACTTAAGGGTGCGAAATGCCAAAGCAGATTCATTAATGACGTAGCAATGATTGGGCCAGGACTGGCCTCTATGGGGAGTGTTTGCTGCTATGGCAGGCTGTAGCGCTGCGAGTTGGATACACTGAACTAAACGTAAAGGGATTTATGTAAAAAACGCACACAGACGGACGACAGCCCATTAAGTGAAGCAAAACATAAAACCAAACAAAACAAAACATATAATTAAATGTGTGATTTCAGCCATGAAGTCTGAATTAACTTTATTGATATGCAAAGTTGTGCTTCTTGTGTGGAACTCGGCCTGGGGCCAGTCAGGAGCTCACAGTGTCTTTCCAGAAGCAGCAGGAAGGGGGCAGCGTAGCTTACCTCTAATCCGGGCTTCAGGCTCAATGTGGCATGGAGGGCGAAGAGACCACAGTGACTGCAGCAAGTCGAAGAAGCTCAGAGGTGTCGATAAACATTTAGACAGAAAGATAGAGTGTCGATTAACATTTTGTAGAAGGATGATTGGGGCTAGTTATGCCCGCCATGGTGTGACTTCCATGAAATTTGATGAAATTATAAAAAATTTTTATGGGTAACGTTAGTGAGGAGGTGGTGTCCTCCGCCTGGTCTCCATGCCCTTCAGTCAAGCTGGGTAGGAGATCAGAGTGTGAACGGTCAGCCGGGAGCTTCACCCCCACAGAACGGCAAATGGCGAAACAATCTGCTCTTGTAATGGTGCACGCGCCTTGATTATAGAGGAAAACGCACCCTGCTGCTTGCCACCCTCCAGGAGATCTGGAAGACGATGGAATTACGGAGGAGATGGGTCAGCCTATTAGCAGTACCCTGTGCTAATCCATCACCTGCAATCAGAAGGCAGGATCTGAAGTAGTCCTCCTCAGTCGACAGCTCTCATTGGGTGTGCGTGGGGGGGGGGGGGATAAAGCGACACAGCAATGCAAGGGCTTAGATCTTAATTGTAACGGGGGGTTAAGTGGGTGTGACCAGAACATCACTGGTTCAAATCCCATTCTTAGCAGAGCATTCACAACTCTGTTGGGCCCTGGAGTGAGACCCTTAACCTCCTGAAAATGCTTGTGGGCCACTGGATGGACATCTGACCCTGTGCTTAGACCCCTGGTGTCACTCTCACCTCTTAATGTGTATAAAAAAGAGCATGATGGGATATGTGAAAATGAACACATTCCAATGTACCTGACCTCAGATTATGGCAAATAAAGCTTCATTGTGATTGATATGTTCAGGAGGATCATCTCTGCTGCAAGATGGAGAGTCATCGCACCCGAACGCGAAGCATTCACAGGAGGCTCTTTGGCATTCGTTACCTCTTGATGGCCTCCGGGTTCATTCTACACTTTGTACGAACATCAGAATCACACGGAATCTTCTAGAAGTTCGGCCTACGACGCTCGCCTTTCCGCTGTGGCGGGCGGTGCGATCCGCCAAAAGAGCGGCAGCTGTTTCGAGCCGCATGGCGGGAAAAAAAGCGCTTGGCCCCTTTTGAAGAGCGAGCTGTGCTGGGAATGATTCATTGCCTGCCAGGAGAGAAGAGGCGAGGTGGCGGGGGGGGCTTCCTGCAGGCTATTGTGCGATCCGTGGGTTCAAAGGTGTCTCATTTTTGAGCACTTCAAACGCGTCGGTGGCGCCGAGCCCCGCTCTGACTCGTTTACCGTGCGTGTCATCATTTTTGGATGAATCGCTCGTTTGTTAGCAGGAGAGTCAGTCGGAACTTAAGCCGCCTGGATGGATCTGCCTGCTTTCCGCGCCTCACCTTCCTGGAGGCAAGGGGAACACGCGTGACGCGAGGGGCCGCTCACAAGCGATGCGCCACACGCAAAGCCCCCGCATTCACTTGAGCGAATGCCTTTTATCGATCGCTGTCCTTGTCTTTGCCCTCATAACCCTGTCCTCTCCCAGTACCTGCGCTGGTACGGATATTTATCTCAATTTTATTAGCCGCCATTACGTTCACACTGCGTAAAAACTACCACGTACAGGGCAACGTATCTGCGACGGGATCCATGCCTTTTCCGAACCGCCCCGACCAGCTTACCAAACAAAAAGGGCCTTTGAACAGCGCATCGAGCTCCAGAATCCCGTACATCGGTTTCCCTAAGCTGGATGGCATGGGTGCCGGTCCGGGGGTGGAGTAAAAATATGATATCTTCCAGAGGGCGGGTCCGCACAGCGAAGAGGATGAGTTCCAACGGGAATGTCGATGAATACCCCATTGTGTGTGGAGCACTAGCGGGGGGCGGGGGGTCAGGCTCTGACTCTCTCTCTGGATGCCACACGCCTCCCTCCCGTCCTTCTAACTGTTTTGTCACACTTGGAGTGCTGGCTAATGATTATGATGATTCAATTTCACAGCAGATGTTGAGTGGGAAACCCGCACTGATATCCTCTCACGTGGAAAAGCTTTTAAACAGTATCTAATGCTATCGCAGGCTCCCCGGAAATGCTGCCTGTGCAGGTAATGCCGGGCAGCGATATTAATGCATGGAGTAATGGGTGTTTTTTGTTTCGTATATAAATAACCCGGAAAACAATAAACCGCTGGGCCACACAATGTGGATGCGTATAACTTGGCTTAATAGAACTATAATAGATCGTGCGAGACTGATCAAATCTGCTATGACCTGGTTGGGTGGGTATTATAACACTGTATTGTTGGCGATTGCAGGTAAAATCGATACAATAAAAGGTATATGAAAAATGATACGATTTGTTTTGATTAAATTAAGGATGATTTGTACTTAACGGAAATAATCCGGACAAAAACTCACTCAAGGACCGACAGGAAACAAACCATACTGTAAATGTTATTTTATTTAAACATAGGTCATAAATCCGCATTAAAGTCAAAATTAGCATGATTTAAAAACTCGATTGTAGCGATCTGCCCTGCTAATCGCCGCGTTTCTCAGACGTATGCGAAGGATAATACACACGCTGCTGCGCTTTCCCTCACCTCTCTGACACCGCGAAACAGATATTTTAATCAGCTCATTAGCTACTTGTTTATTTACATAATTCACCTGATTAAATTCACCACAAGGTGAAAATAATTCACACCCGCAAATTATCAGAACATCTTCATTACAAGCACGGCTGGGATCTCGCAAAGCATGATGATAATTTAGCTTTAAATAAAATTAAGGGTATGGGTCTGCATAAGTCGTTTTATTATATGTAGGGCGACCTCGTTAAGAAGATGGGAGTCCCAGCAGACACCGTCACTGGCATCTCCTCCTGCTTTATGCGTTGTCACAGCTGTGGAGCCAGACAGCAGAAAACAACCACAGCAGACCTATAAACTGCCACATTGGATCTGGACCCCGTCATCTATCACGCGTGCATTTTTGAAGCCACTAGGAAGGAACTATTCAATTAATTTAATGCTCCTCATAAAATGAAGCTTTATTTGTCATTTGAACAGATGCATTGGAATGTGTTAGTCTCCACATATCCCATCATGCTCTCCTCTTTCAGACACACACACGCGCACACACATAGTCGTGTGATCATATCTTTTGGGGACCGCACATTCATTTCTATGGGAAAAATGCTAACGCTAACTATAACAACCTTAACCCCTACCCAGCCCTAACCGTAACCATAAGCAACCAATCAAAATACAAGAGTTTGTTGCATTTTTAGTTTTTTCATTGCAGTCACAGATTTTTATACAATAGAGTTTTCCCATATGGGGAAACAGGTATTGATGGGCATTTCCCATATAGGGAAATGGTCTTCAAAATGGGTATTCATCACATCGTGGGGACATTTGGTCCCCCACAAGGTAAGGTATACCTGGACCACACACACACACACAGCTGATAGTGAGGCTGAGGGTCTGAGATCACGGCCAGTCAGCATGCAATGGCCCTGGAGCAATCAAGGCTTAAGACCCAACAGTGGCATCAGACAATCAGCCCCAAGACTCAAACCGACAACCTTCTGGCATGGAGTTCTAACCCGCTGAGCCACACACTGTCCACACACACACACTACCAGAAGACAAAACTACAAGGCCGGCTGCTGTCTCCGTTAACCTTTCCAGAAGTTTTTAACAGTCCCTCAGGTCCCGATTCATCACTGAAGGCATTTTTCTCCTACATGACGTCTAGCCCAAATTCCCCTCCCCCTACATTTGGTATCCTGGTTGGTAGGGGGTAGGGGCACTTTATGTAGAAACTCACCAGACCAGGGGTCACATGTTCTTCTGGAAGCAACATTGCGAACTTCAGATGGCTACGGCGCCCCCTGTCCAGTAGCGAGTCGGCCGGGGGCATTCCGTCGACATCTAAGACTATTCATCACAGACGTCGTGAAACATGTAAAAAATTCATTAAACGCTGGTGATGAAATAAGTCTCCCCAGACAGACCATCGCTCAGGGTGCAGGTCAGTAAAATATCTACCCAGACATCAGGGATTAATAAACTTGGAGCACAGACTGACAGAAACAAACAGGGATTTAATGCAGGTAATACCGGTATTGCTGTTTTCCCACAGAAAGTAATTACATAAACAACCATAAGTACACTAACGGTTTTGAGTAAACAGAGATTAATTTGCCTTTTAATGCTGCCACAAAGACAAACTGTGCTATTTGGAATTTTAAGGTTTTTTGCAGCAAATGGTGTTGGGTAAACAGGATACACACTAAGTGCCAAATGGGTTTTCCTTTCAGGGTCTAGTTGTTACCGGTATCGGGGGAGAGAGCATTAGGGTGACATCGTCTTCTTGTTTTTCACGAGGCCGATTTGTTCCAACCAGGCCGGTGATCACCCTTAGAGATGAGTCACGCTCTGCATTAATTGTGCTGCTGAATCAGTGTTCAAATTAAGCCCAGAATGGTTCTGTAGGATGTTGGAATTTCACTTTATGTACCACTAGAATTTGGGTCACATTTTTTAATACAGTTGTTGCCCCTCCCACCCCCCACATTGCCCCCATTTGAAAATACACCAATGCACCTTCTAGAATTTAAATCTCTTCAAAACACTTAATTAAATAGTTCTGGTAAACAGTTTGGTTTGAAAGTGTGTAGCCAGTTGCCATGGAAACCAAAAATCATAGTGACCTACCACACTGGAACAGTAACTGAGCCGTGATCCTCTCGTGTAAACACTAATTAGGCAGCATCGACGGATAGGCGCCTTTGTAAACTTTTGCTTATCTGAGCTGCGCAGCATCAGATCGTATCAGCGGGATGAAAGCGAGAAGGTCACGGCGGCCTCCGTGAGGCACCGTTGTCCACGTGGCGCTCCCATGCCCCCTGAATCACTGCCATACCACAGTACCACCCATTAAGACAGGCTGCTGGTTTTTAGGTGTGATATTCAAATGAGGGACATGAGTTAACTGGTGGGTAGATTCATTCAGCGTGCCATTGTCCTGTCTTCCTCATAGTGAGTAGCTTCGGGTAAACCCAAGTGCATCCCAGGAATGTGAACAGGCTTAGAGGTATAGGATGCTGTGCTTGTGATCAGAAGGACACTGGTTCAAATCCTTGCATCTGCAGAGTGATTTCAGTGCTGAAAAAGGCCCTTAACCTCCAATTGCTTCAAGGGCACAGTGGTACCCAGGTTTCTCAAAAAAAAAAAAAAGAAAGACTACGTCACTTTAGCTAAAAGCATCTGCTGAATAAACTGCAAAGACAGCTCTGGTCTTTATGATGCTTATGACCTTGCTCCTTCAGTCAGGATTGCTATACTGTCAGACCCACAGTGAACTGCAATAACATAACAATATAATACGCATACGTGATCCTCACCTTTACTGTAAGTGTAGGACTGTAAAAACTGTCCATTAAGCCTTTGATACAGAAGGCTTATCCACAACACATATCGCAGGCATTACAATGGCAAGACTCATTCAACTCGGCTCTTTCAACTCAAAGTTAAAAATGTGACCCACATTTAAGTCTGCTTTTGCTGACGCTGTACTGCATATATGCTGGAAAATCCTGTCAATGCTCATGCAGGAAATGGAATAATTGCTGCAGAAGTGAATCCGTAATTTTAGGCATGTCAGTTCTTTACAACCAAGCGTCACGTGTCTGTGATCCAGCAGGCGTGCTAAGCTAAATGCTACGCTACGCTAACGCTCGAAGGAGAGGTGCGTGATCGGACACCGGTCGTTAACATGTATTTATGTGTATGTTAGCATCTAGCATGGCACTAGTTGTTCATAATAAACCCATAGCTACGTGGATACGGGTCCAGGTGAATTCGGGATAATAGCAGAGAGGCATGGGCTGTTCTGGGGCCGCTGAGGATGGGCCTCCTTCTCTCACAGCATCTGTAGCTGTGAAGCTGATCGATAATGAGTCTCAGCAAATGCTGCACATGGATCAAGGAATAGTAACAGCAGGATCCCTATTCTGAATTCATCCCCCTATTAGCATGTTTGGATGCAGCAGGCCTTAGGAGATCTTAGTTGGAGCGCAGAGATCCATCCATCCATTAATTTGTCTATGCATCCATCCAACCATCCATCCGTGCATCCATCCATCCATCCGTGCATTCATCCATTCACCCATCCATCCGTCCATCCGTACATCCATCCATCCGTCCGTGCATCTGTCTGTCTCTGCATCCATCCATCCATCATCCACCCATCCATCCATCCATCCGTCCGTGCATCTGTCCATCCATCCATCTGTCTGTGCGTCCATCCATCATACACCCATCCATCCATCCAGCCATCAATCCATCCATCCATCATCTTCTAACTGCCCACCTAAACTTTGTGGGGACCTGAAAAGTGGTCCCCATAACATCAAAATAACAGGTTTTTATCACATTGTGGGGAACATTTGGTCCCCACAATGTAATATAAACATAATCCACACACACACACAGACACACACAATTCAGAGAGGCCATTTAGCCTGTCTGCCTGCCTTTACATTGTAGGAGTGCCCAGAGGAAACACACACAGCACAGGATGAACATGCAGACCCCACACACGTAGATGGTGGTGGGAGCTGCGCCCACAACCCTGAAGGTGTGAGGTAAGAGTGTTGCCCACCCGAGAGCAGAGAAAATAAAGCCTAAATCTATTTTGATTAAAGCTGTATGAATATTTTATACCAGTAGGCTGTGGTTTGATGACAAAAAATGCAGCATTTTTCTGAGAAGAGCTCATAATAGGACAGAACGCTGACCCCACACTTTGCTCCACCTTTCCACAAGCTCCTGGTGGGGAGTAACTTCTGCTACGGGCGGCCAGCGTGCTAAGTGGCTGGCCTGGGGAAATCGCAGGCAATGCATCCAGACGGAGAAATGGAGCCCACCGGCGGCCTGATAACAGCCCGGCAAATAACCTGAGCGAAGGGGGGGCTATACGGTGCTGCAAAACGCTCCGCGGGGATTTCAGACAAAGCTGCTTTTAATTAAACTTGATTTATGCTAATTTTAGCAGCATCCAGAATGTTTATTCGTAAACACCATTGTGCTTTTTGTAAGAGTTTCAATGGTCACTGCTGACCAGTGGCATGTTATGTGTGACATATAGGCAGCAGTGCCTGTATGTTCACATGTTTTTTATATATATATATATATATATAGTAGTCATTTTAATTATGTACTATTACACTGTATCACTGCCTGCCCCTTTCAAGCAACAGCATCTTCAAAAAGGAAACAAGAAATCATATTAACAATACAAACCCTCATATATGACCTTAACTTATACTTGAGCTATTTGCATAAATTCAATAACAAGAGCTGTCCACGGGATCTTCTTAACATTACTTTATGGAATAAATAAAATGGCCGCTGCCTGTGAGTGCGCCAGATGCGGCAGACTCTGTGATTTCCTAATTGAATTCCCATGTCACCAGAACCAGCAGTCTGTATTCCTGGACGGCGTCCGGCCAGACTGACAGGATGATCACTGGCTGATGTGGCCTCTCCAGCAGTCAATTAACATCGCTGTGACTCTTTGTGACATGTGAAATTGTCTGCACATACCCCGCCCTCTCCCGCCCCGGTATCCCCTGGTTGCCTGGAGAGCTGGTGCTCAAAACACATTTGAAAAGTCCTGCAGCTTCCATCAGATGCCCCAAGCCTGAGCAACTGAGGTCGACACACAAGCAGTGGTCAGCTTACAAATCCTAGCCCCCCCCCCTCCCAATAAAATTTATCAATATTATTTGTACGAAATTACAAAATGTGTATGAAAATACGGGAGCAATCGCTAAACTGATTTTGAAAAATTTTTTTTTTAGGAGGAATGAGACAAAAAAAAGGGTAGGTTTCT
>JAODKC010000002.1:21489856-21509561 GCA_026777985.1 Mormyrops attenuatus
CAGCTAAAGCTAAAAAAGACAGTGGACAGCCAAAACTAAAAGATACAAGGAATAGCTAAAGCTAAAAGAGACAGAGGGCGGCTAAAGCTAAAAGGGAAGCTAGATAACCTGCTTTCTTGGGCTTATGCTTATGTGTCCAGTTCCATGGATCCTCTCAAGCCCCTTTATACTGAGTTGATTGTGTGTACAAAGACTCTTCATGGTTCTCCTCCTTTGGATGATCCTTTGAATGAAGGAGATTGATGGAATGAAGGAAGTTCATGGGGGGGAGCGGGGGTCCGCTTCCATATATCTTTGTACCTGGCTACATGCCTGGTACAAAAAGCATCTGCCCCACCCCCCCAAGGTGGATTGGTCATCTTGTCAAAATGGTTACATCTGCAGAATTACCTGACATTACATCCTCATACACTGTATTATACGTCTTTAAAATGATGCTGAGTGGCTTGTCAGAAAAAAATTCACAGAAAGGGTAAACGCACGATGCTGAACAACTGAGAATTAAACACAAGTTCAGAAGAGGTAATCACTAGGTGTATCTTTAAAATTAAAATTGAAAAGGAAAGATGGTGAATTTAAATCTGTGGCTTTAGCTGAAATTATGTCCTCATGCACCTTGTTATAAATGTTTAAATCGATGCTGTTCAGCTTGTCAGGAAAAAAATAATTATTTTCTGAAAGAGTGGGGACACAATACCGCAGAGTACAGAATTAAAAAGAAAGGAAAAAAAACTAATTTTGTAGAAGGAAATCACAAAATGTATCTTCAAAACCATGTCTGTGAGCAATTGAGTGACAAGACCAAATTCATTCTCGGATAATTCATGCTTCAATATAGACTATTAATTGGCACATAAAATTAATCCAGAGCTGCTCTCTGGCTTGAAATGAACAGAAGATAGATTGTAGATGGTCACCGGCGGTGCTTTTGCTGAGGTTAAGCACTGCACTCTCAACTTTGTGTGAAGCACGTTCCCTCATTTCAGAGAAAGTGCCGTTTGAGAGTTTGTATGAAAGGCAATAGCTGCACCATCCAGGGTGCCATGGGATCTCTGTTGGCGGAGCTGCACCGTGACACAACTGCTTAGGAATGCAGATCATTGACTGGAACGGTGGTCATCTCCGTCTGCGGTGTGGTGTGCGGCTTCGGATTGCAATCCATGCTTGTGGTTGGAAAGCTGTTGGTTCAAATCCCCAGGTGAGCAGAGTGATGTCACCATCGGGCCACTGAGCAAGGCCCTTAATTCTCAATTGTTTCATGGACTGTCTGACCCTGCTTTCTCAAAAATGTTTGTTGCTTTGGGTAAAAGTGTCTGGTAAACAAATGATATGCATATCTTATTTCACAAGAGAATTCTATTGAAGAAAGCATTGCTGATGATACTGTTAATCCTTTTTTTCTTCCTCCTCCTCCTTGTAAAGCAACCTTGGGTTTGTGAAAGGCGCTATATAAATGTAACATTATTATAGTATTATATACATCCTGCTTGGAATTGCGCGATGACTCTATTAGCCTGCGCAGCATAACAGCTGGAGCTAATCGAGTGGGTAATTTTCCATGCCATGCAGGAAATTTGCATGGTAAGTTGCAACATTACAAAATTTTGCTATATATACTCATTTGACCCAATAATGTATAATAATGATCTTATTCCAATATTTATTGGGAAGTAAAGGGAGACAGATTTAAAAGCTAGCAACTATTCAAAAACATTTATGCGGGTAACAAAATCGACTGAATAACAAGCAAACAAGCTAACTGACAAAAACAAATAACACTAAAGTATAATGACAGTACCATTTTTTAATGCCAAAAGTGGGAAAGCACTCTAAGAATGATGGAACATACATCCAACTGAATTTCACTCTCGATTTGTGTATTTAGGTGAGGTTATAGGTTTGAGTTGCCCATGACACAGCTTTGAGAACACACTGATGAAATCTCTCTTTTTGCATGGAGTTGCTGTGCGGTGGGGGGTTGATATGTGTAAGTACAGTACTACGGAAAAGAATTAGGTAGCCAAAGAAAATGCACACAGTCAGTGAATATTTGCTAAGAAAAAAATACATGAGATCATATGAAGACTAACAGTAACACCTTAAATATACAGTAACAATTGTTCTTTTCTCCAAAAAGTTACTGCTATCTTGTGGGCTAGATGAATACCGCTTCAGTGGCCAAACCTCTCCTCAGGAGGCCCTAGCCATTATCCTCTATGTATTCATTAAATTTCATTAATTAATTGAATTACTTAAGTAACTCAATGAGCTATTGATTAGCCAAACATGGTATAATGGAGTTTGAATCTAAAAAACACATGGTTGTATTGGATGGTTGGTTCAAATACTGGGGAGATTTTAGTTTTGAAACAGCTAAGCTGACACAGTTTGATAGACCTTAATTTTACACCAACACGAGGATCATTTAAACATCATGTTCTTTAACTTTTGCACAGTAAATATATCATGTATCATCCCCGTGTATCTTGCCAGCTAACGAGTCTACATCACTGTGGTAAACCCTTTTCTTTATTCATTTCCGCAGGTTATGTATTTTCACACAGAGAATACCGCCATTATGAAACATTCACAAGCCTAATAGGAAGTTTTCTCTGCCTATGAAGCCTTCCTGGGGATGCAGTGGTTTTGCAGTGGAAGCTTCCTGTTCCTGAAATAGGATGGGAATGAACATCCCGGTCCAGGCAGGATTCCCAATGGTCCTGTGACCGCACTCACTATACTCGACTTATTGAATGTACAGGTAGGGTTTGTTTTTTCTGGGGCCCCACTGAAAAAGTTACCCCCCCCCCCCCCCAGCTGTTTGTAAACCTGAATAAATGTAATAGCTATAAAGTAGAGTCAGACGATCACAGCTGGCTAGCTGGTTAGCAGAACATGCTGCTTCACGTTTATTTACTTTTAATTAATATCTAGTGTAGTGACTTTTTTGGCCAACAGGGGGCCCCAAACCTCAGGGGCCCCATTCAAATGTGTATGTGGTGGTGAACACTGACACTAAATGTGGCAGCAGCAGGAGGACAGTGCAAAGAGAATCCCCTTCACCTTTACAAGCATCATGGGAACTGGATGGAGTAAAATGTGTAGGTTTTGTAAAGTCAAAAAGGGAATTTAGAAATAGAGGACAAAGCTACTTTAGTACAATGGTGACCAGTATGCATCCTCCGGGGGCTGGAGGGGTTGTGCTCTTTTTTGCCCTGAGTACTTAATTGGTCTGTTGCAGTAATTATATAGTGTTCAGCTATTTAGTAAGGCCCCAAGGAGCTCAGGCATCAGTCAGGTGTTAATTATGGCCTGTAGGACTCAGGCTTTTGATGACCAGGCTTGGAGTCTCTTACAGAATGAATGAGGGATGTGGCTCTGTCCAGCTGCTCCTGGTTCCTTGTTATGTCAACACCGCAAACGGTTGGATTCTTTGTTCTTTGGTCACCTTTGCTGCCTGTCTCTTGCGATTTACAATGATTTAAAGTCGGTGATTGGTAGGGATTTGCTGACCTTGAAGTGGGTCAAGCTTGTGATTGGCTGTTCCAGGGTCATTGAGGCTGTGATCATGCAGTACAATGATTAAGGACATGCGCTTGTAGTCCTAAGACTGAGGGTGTACTCACAGTACTTTACACTAGCCATTCCATACCGTGCCTGAGCATGTTTGACCCCCAAAGTCCAGTTTGTTTTACTAGTGTGATCGCT
Organism: Mormyrops attenuatus; assembly: GCA_026777985.1. Lineage (NCBI taxonomy): Eukaryota > Metazoa > Chordata > Actinopteri > Osteoglossiformes > Mormyridae > Mormyrops > Mormyrops attenuatus. Next base: position 21,493,565 of record JAODKC010000002.1, read on the forward strand.
CCATACAGGCATGATGTCAATGATGCGACTATCACACGCATGTGCACATCTACAATATAATGACCTGGACCCGGAAAGAATGGATGAGGTAGGCTGTACAGATCAGGTAGCAACCATCATTTAACACTGTTGCAAAGGAATCACTTTGGTCTATGACTTTCGTTTAGATTTTTATTGATATTAACTGTATTATCATCATCTGTGTTTATTTTAATGTGTGTGTGTGTGTGTGTGATAGCTCTTGTTTACTTCTTTTAATTTTTATCTTATTGTATTCTGGTGATACTTCACTTGCCAATGACGGACAAAAGGCTTTGAAAATCAAAAACCCCTCCAATGCCTTTTGAAGAGCATGGTACGAAGATCACCTCTGACAAATTTGGTGAAGATTGGACAAAATTTGTGACCTGTGGAGAATTCTTAAATTTCTGATTAATCCAATATGGTGGCTGCATCAATCAGAGGGATGTGATCAGCCTGGGGACACCACACAGTATTAGAAGGCACAAGATTTATTTTTCTAAGGCAAGCTGATGAACAGTTATTAGCCAAAATGCATTTTTGCTTATTGCAGCACCCCTTAGTAGCATTCTGTGACTAAATGTCTGTGAAAAGTGATGTATAAATAAACCTTACTTACTTACTTCTGGCAGAGGTGCAGTATTTGCTCGGGACAGGATCGTTAAGTGCAATGTGAGCTCAGATCAGAAGGGGAGTGGAGAGGGGGGGCAATCGTGCTCCGGTATGGTACGAAGCGACCGAGCCTAGTGTGAGTACGCCCTGAAAGTGCTCGGGGGGACGGGGTGCTGTAGTACCTTTGAGCCAAAGTATTTCTGAATATGTCAAGTACACAGTGTGATTTAAACGCTGTGAAGGAATATCGTTTAAATGTGCCCCACGAGAGCATGTGGAACACTTTCAGAAACAGTCTCCTACCTTCTGAGAAGATGTGATGGGTGTCCCTAAGGGGGTGAAGACGGGCCACATGGAGATCAGGGCCAACTCTCTGTGGAGTGTGAGTTTACCAAACCATGCTGGGGGACCACGCAGGACATCTGGTTTCTGTTTTAATTTTTCTCCTATTTTAGTTTGATCCTGTCACACGGGTTAGCAGACAGTTCGTGCGATTACTGCTAATCTGCAGCCTGTGTATTCCGGGCGTGCCACGCACTCACCGTCACACGCTAAGCACATGCTCACCATCACAGAGCAGTTAGGAATGATGGGATCATAACTAAGAACCTTCTAGAAGGCTTTCCCCTCCTCTGTAAGCCCTAGGGTTTAATGTACTGCCTAGAGTGTACCGGGCAATTCAGTGGTTCCATAATATTTGGAAATAAGTTTTATCTCTGGCTTCCTCACTGCCTTTGAAAGGCCGGTGTGGGGCAGGGGCAGAGCCGGTGTTGTCCTGCCTTGTCGTGTTGCCGCTGTCTCTCTCTTTGTGTCTCCCGCTCGTCACGGCGTCTGCATTATTTATGACCTCGGAGGGTAACCTCACCCTGAGAGCGCGGCTCGCCTTCCAGATCCAGGCTGCCACTCTCACACAGCTGGAGATTTTTTAAATAAATCAGCCTCGGCACCCAGATCAAGGGTCCCTGGCAGAGCGTGAGTGTGACCCGGGTGCTTGTTAGCGTGTGGCCTGCCCGCCGCTTCCACGGTAACAGCCGACTTCTTTAAAGATGCGGCTTGATGAGGGAACAAACACGATGTACATTAATGAGCCAGCCAGTGACAAAGGAAAACCGGGCCGTCACTATGGCTTAATGCACCTATATGAGGGTGAAGGCGGTGTTTAAGAGCTGTTCAGTCATCCCAAATTAAACCCTGCCAAAGCACAGGTGCACAAACATCTGTTTTTGTTTTACTGAAGGGTGGAGAGTACAGCTGATTTTCACTATTTCTGAGGGTCTACTGATGTCAGTTTACACTAAGTAACCAAAGAGAGTCAGGTGACATGTCCCAAAATGTTATGCAGGGAGGAACAAGTATGTTTAAGCTTGCTGTATGTCAAAAAGGAAAAACAACAAAATGTATTCATGTGTAATCTACCTTTAAGTAACCAGAATCCAAGCGATTTCCTTCTCATCTGCGCTGGGGAATTACTGAAATAATTCCCGGGAATTCTCTGGTCTCCAGGAGGCCTGGGACGGATTAGGTGTCGACGTGATGGAGCAGATTGTTAACAGGTGATGACGCGCCGCTCCATTTGTGGGCACGGGAGGCGCTCTCAGCTTCATCGGCCCCTTTGGCGCTGTCGTTATGGCTCGCTTCCCCTCTACGTAAGGCTGACACCCAGGGGGGCGTGGTAAACCAGCATTAGCCCCCACTGCTCTTGGGGAGATTAATTAACCAACAGGGGAGGCACCAAGCAAGTCCGGCCAAAACGCAGCGTGTGAACACATGCTTCACAGAACACCGCTTCTCCATGCCTTTGCCTTTCTAGCCTCTGACAGTATCTCTGAGTTCCTTAAATAAAGTGAAATGAAGCTTGCCATTTGTACAAGTACAGGCACATCAGAGTGTGTTAGTTTCCACATATCCCATCATGCTCTCTTTTTTAAGACATACACATATATAGAGGTTAGAGTGAAGCTGGGGGTCTGAGCACAGGGTCAGCAGTCCATTCAGCACTGCTGGGGCATTTTATATGGGGTAACAGGCCTTGCTCAAAGGCCCAACAGATGGGAGTACTTGGTCACAAATGGGAGTTGAACCCACCACCTTCTGATTGCAGATCTAGCATCCTAACATGCTGAGCTGCACAGCACCCTCAGAAACCCGTTCTGGCGCAGGGGTTGAATCTTGAACCCCCTAAGCTATTTGGAAGGAAATTATGGTGGGAAGCAGCACGGTAAAGGTGCTGTCTGCAGAAGTAGGAGAAACATTAAACCATTCTCATCTTAATTTATCAGGTTGATTCTTCAATGTAACCATATCCGATTAAAGATTCACACCATTTCTGAAAGCCGGATAGAAACTTTCCAAAGCCTCTCCAAACATGTTCAGGGCAAATAATGAAAAGTCCATTTTCAGAGGCTAATATGTTTTTCACCATGGCAACTGATCATCAACATTAACATATGATCACAACTGGTTCAGGCCCCACCTTTTTTGTGTGCACCAGTGCTGCTTTCAGTGAGAATAAATTTAAGTAATGACCCTTCACTTTGGTTATACGTACATTAAGCTTGTATAGGTTATACATTGTATCACATAAAATCTGTGAAGTTTTCTCATCTACTGAGATCTTAGTCTGCTAAGGTCTGCCTGTACATAGCTCACAGACCCCCAACTCGGAAATACCAAGGCTGATATTATCCCAGGCTCCCTAGCTGATCCGTGCAGAACCCAGACTGCTGGCTTATGTGCAGTTACCAAAGTACACTTTCAGCTTTTGTTTATGGAGTGGTTGCTTGTACATATGTTCCTGCTCTTGGATGACACGCAGAACAATGGGGAACCATGACTGTAATTGCTATGGATCCGGATGGCTAGATGTGAGGGCAGGAATGTCCTCATAAACATCCCGTGAATGCTTGGTGTTTCCCATTTTATTCCTGCCCTTAATTGGCTCTTAATTCCAGGTCCTGATTGTACCGAATGCCTGGAGGCTGTAAAATCAGCCCTTGCTGTCTGCGGACCCTTTCCTGAGCAGCACTGAGTCTCTGATCATACAGCCCTACAGCCTTGTGTTTCCCAAGATAAATGCTGCATGGCTCTCTTGTTAAAGACACACTTATTGAATGCAAATATGGTGTTTATTTTGTGCAGGGGAGGAGGTGGAGGCCTGGTTGCAATATCATTACTCTTTCTGTTCCGCAAATAAACATTGTGATCTGTAGACGGTAAAGATTTAAAACTGAGCATTTTACAAGAGAATCACATCAAGATTTACGCTACGATTTATCTGTATTGCTATGTTGTCTTAGGTTGAGAATATTTGGTGTAAATTTACAATTTAATTTAAAGACGTTTCTGAAGCAGAAGCTGACGCATACTGCCACATCACTAATGCGGCACAGGCGTATTCTGGTCATGTAAAGCGCTTTACTTGTTTTTCCATCAATAAAGCAGAACGCCGGCCCCCTGCTGGAGACACAATAACATGCGGGCGGGCATCCTCATTACTGTCAGCGCCATCTGAGCCCCGGGTCACACCGAGGTCATCCCGCCACAGTCGTCACTGCCTGCTGCTTTCCCGAATGTGATCTGCATGTCGCATGCAGGAGATAGCCGAAGCGACACAGGATGGGCGGTAAGAGCGCCCCCTAGCATTGGCTGGAGGCCGAGCATCTAGAGCAACTCATCAATATCTCACCATTATCCTCTTATTTGGATAAACGTTGAGGGGGAAGAATAGATGCAACGATTATTACCTAAAAGATTAACTTCTGCTCCTAAACAGGTTCACACATGACAGATGTGAAAGAAAACAGTGTCTTGAGAGATAAAAATGACCCAGTCAAATGTATGCAGGTTCTGGGTGTTTATCTGCCTCCAAAAACCCATAAATAGCAGGCTCTGAAAGAATCTCAGTTGAAACCGTAAACTGCATGAAAACAACACCCTGGTTTATTTTGATTTTTTATTTTGGATTTAGGAAATGAATCAGGCAGACTGAGAAGACCCCCCACCAAAAGACGTGACCTCCCTAAGATTATGCTGGTTCTGGGAGATGTTTGTTAGGCCCCGGAGCTCTCTGCCACCTCTGTTCATGCGTGCTGAGTTTCGCGTCCAATATAATTCAGCGTAACAAATTCTAATTTGGCAGGTTTCACTTCAATGCAGACCACAAAGATAAAAAAGCAACAGCTAACAGCTTATGAATAGAGTGAGGAGAGTCAAATTAAAGATGCATGCAGAGCTTTATGATGATCACCCTTCACCGTTTGCTCAGGTCCTGTTTGTAAAGGCAAGGCAACCAATCACGTTCCATTAAGTGCAGTTGAATCTAGTCCACAGCTCTTTTGCTTTTGACTCGGATGCATGCACGTATACATGTTTAAACACTGCAAGTGATCGGAAAGAAATGCTCCAGGGGGTGCTGGATGGACGGCTGACCCTGTGCTCAGACGGCAAAACTCTGCTCCTTCCCAGCGCAGATCCAGATCACCCCAAGCTCTTAAAACCGGGCTCCCTCCCTGGCCAGCGTTCCTGCAGTGTCTTCAGACATTCATTGCTCATCCTGGATGCAGTGGGTTGCTGGCGCTCTCTAAACACACATACGTCGTTCCTGTCACAGGGCCCATGGCCAGAACCGCATCCAGGGCTGAGTCTGGGACCTTGGATCTGCTTTGCCGGGTCACAAATGGCTCGGAAGAACAGTGTTAGCTGAGTGCAGCCTGGCCAGGGTGCTCTGCAGAGGCAGTGATGCGTCTCCGTTTCCCCAAGCGGAGCACACGGCGTTTCTGTCACTGCCATGCTCCAGCGGCCCAGGACACAGATACAAACCCGTAGACTTGGGGAGAGGACACACCCACTGGACCGAAAAATTGGGAGAGCAGGTACATAGATACTTTTGCACACGCTCTATTATGCTGCCATTGAGCCCCGTGCCCCAAACCATCGCCCACCTCCATCACAGCCCCCCCCCCCCCCATGCCACCAGGTACAGAACACCCCCAGAATGACAATGACTGACTACACTAGAGTCACTAGAGTGTTCTCTTGATCTGCTCGTACCTTGTTTATATGGTGAAAACCTTGATTTGAATATGAGACTGAATTCCAGCCATTAATTCTGCTGGATATTTTATAGTACCAATTCATATTAAGTGCCTCACTTAAAGTTAAGTAGGTTACTCCAGGGTCTAAGTTCATAAAACCAGTGCACCAAATTGCAGAATCCAGGTCTCTTCACTAAAGAATCGCTTTTCACTTAGCCGAAAGCCTTCAGACTCTTAAAAACATACAAACCTAAGCTAAATTTAAAAAAAAAAAAGACAAAATAAATAACTAGATGTAACCCTAAAAATATCCAGCACAGTGACACGGTGCATCATGTACATTGTACTTATTTAGCAGATGATTTTTTTCCAAAGTTACACACATTTTTGAGAAGGCAGGGTGAGCCAGTCCCTGGAGCGACTGGGAGTTAACAGCCTTGCTGGGGGGCCCTGTGATGGCATCACACTGCCGACCTTGGACTTTGACCTTCCCATCACAGCCACGAAGAACTAACCTGCTGAGTCCCACGGTGTCTCCAATCATCATAATGAGCAATGCCTGTTTTAGTTACAGTTCTGCCATGAGAGTAAAGCCCAAATTACAAGAGAACGAGTTTAGTACAGCTCTGCAGATGTTCCTCCGCTGCAGTGTGAGGAATCCGCATCTCACTGCTGCGCCAGAATGACTTTGGGTCCTGATGCGCCGGTGATCCCATTAATGAGACTCCAGTGATCCCGCTCTCAGGCCATCCGTGTAATCCATGGGACTTTAAGTATGAGTATGAGGACCGCCGCTTGTATCACCAATCGGATGATAAATACATGATGTCCCAGTCAGATTCAGGAATGTCTCCTGTGGTATCTGTGTAATTTTATTGTCCTTCTCTAGCCATTTTGGTCTTTTTTGTCGGTGGGAGGAGGGCGGGGGCTGGTTGGCGAGGTTACCGAGAAATCATCGAAGGCCCGCTGGGGCCTTACGGACCGTGACACAGGGTGTCCTAATGAAAACCCGGAAACTCCTGATGCTCTGAGGATGAGCCAATGGCAGATGGACTTTGCCGGGTCCTGGGAGAGGCAGGTGCACCCCCACTGACTCCAAGCCTCTGATTCAGAGGCTGTCTTAGGTTTGTGTCCATATCCATATGAGGAATCACCATTCATTTCTATGGGCATAACCCTAACCCCGACCCAGCCCTAACCATAAGTAACCAAACTAAATATGAGACTTTTGGCATTTATAGTGTTTTGACTGCAGTCACAGATTTTTATAAAATTGAATCTCCCCTTGTGGGGACTGAAAAAAGGTGGTGCCCACAGCGTCAAAATAACAGGTTTTTATCATACTGTGGGCACATTTGGTCCCCACAATGTAATATATACAGGTCCACACACACACACACAGTACTTGTGCAATGTCCAACACCATGTCAAAAAGGCAGATATCACTCAGAACCAGGAGCACAATAAAGAACCCAGTCAGTGATGTCGTTACACCATTACAGGCAAAGTGTACACAGTTCAGCAGCAGCCCTTAGAGCATGGGTGCCAATGTTATGCAGAATTGGGCCATTGTGTGTGCGGGTTTTTGCGGCAACTCCTTAATTAGATTACTAATCAGAGGACTGATTGGCTGAAGAGTCCTCACACCTGGGTTTGAACAGCTGACCGAAAGGTTACCCCAAAAACCTGCATGTACACCGGCCCTGGTGGATAGGCTTTCCTACCCCTGCCTTAGAGTGACAGTGCAGTAACATTAAGCAGCACAGGACCACCGCACCCCCACAGCTTACATTTTGGGAATTAGCGGCCTCAACAGGAGAAGCGGGCTGCAAAACAGGACAGAAGGCACACGATTAGCGGATGGGGACCTGAAACCCAAATGGATGGGATTCACAGGCTGCCAGCGACTGTGGGACAGGATGGAGGAGCCTGTGGGCCACGGCATCTTCCTGCCTCCTTACGGGGGGCTGATAAAACAGAGCGGACAAGCAGGAAATGAGGGACAGGTGAAACCAATCAGCATTCTGACCCGGTCAACACATTCTTCTTGCCAGGACTTTCACCACCCGCCCCTCACACCTCGTGTAAATGCCAAGCAGCTTCTGAATAAATAAATCTCTGCGCTGCCCTCGGCGGCTTGACTTGCTATCCTTCACATTTTCTTATTAAATGTCATAAGGAGTTTAGAAAAAGTGTTATCAATCAGAAATGTGGGCTGTGGGGCAGCTGGCCATTGGCTGAACTCCACAGGGGTAACGACACACACTGCTCAGCGAGGAACATCGACATCCTGTCCTGAACTAGGATATATATCGCAGGGTATAGGGATGGATCAAAATTAACTCAAAGAATGGAGCAAGCTTTTGGGCTTTTATCTTTTAACCGATGATTTTGATTAAGGATGGAGAAAAAGGGCATGATTAAGAGTTTTCACCATCTTTCTCCGGAAAATATATTCCTGGGTTTTAGCAAGTGCTCTGCTGTATTGCAGGAATAAGTTCCCTCCTGTTGGGAAGGAATGCCTTTATCTTGTACAGATGCATTTATGATTTAAAAAACTGACATCTGGAAACCTTTACCTGGGCATGTTCTGTGGTTTCGAGATGGCACTCTGATTTTAGGGATTCTTCCTAACATTGCAACTTTCTTTAGTTCTGCAGAACTGGCAAAATCTTTTCATGTCACTGACAACGGCGTGACTTACTAAGACGCAGTGCGGTTTCCTGGTACAAAAGCTTTTAAATAAGGGTGTAAAGCAATGCATTTCCTCTTTCTTCTTTATGAAGGACTGGGGGCTTGGACATCTTTGAATGGTAGCATGCTTTCTATTGTGCTGAGAGACTCCACAGTAACGGCCTCTACATTCAGGACGACAGAGCATCGTGTTCAGACATTGCATTCAGAGGAGCAGGCGTTGAGGTGACAGAGCGGACTCGTTCCAAGCTGCTCTGTTCCAAGGAGATGTTCTTGGATGTTCAGTTTTAATGGCCTTTTCCTGTTTCGGCCCTGAAGTAGTAATGAACTTGGCAGCAACTGAACTGAACAAAATATCAAACAATTCAACAGCACGGCTGCCGATCTTAGGGGACAAGGACCTGCAGAGCACTGAAGGGGTCTTGGTGTATTTCTAAGTGGGGCAAATGTAGGTTATCTCCATGAGGTGTTATGAAATGTATTTTTTGCTTGCAGTTTTAAAAAGATAAAGTTTATTATTTGTTGTTTTCTCCAACTCCATGGCATAGTGATTATCTAAACCATGACGTTTGGATGTAGCATCATGGACCAGAACCATTTGTAGGTATGATGTAGACTGGGATGGGGTGGAGGGGGCATTAAGAGGATCAAATTACTGTGTGTGTGGTGAGGGGCATGAGATGAAGGTATAGAACCTGTCCACAACCTAGTATCCATGTCCTTTACAGAGAGATGAACCCATCGGTTGAACCTGCAACCTTCTGAACAGATACCTGGGTTCTTAATCATGTAATCATGCCATTACGGCACTGAGGCAGTAGTGTGACGGCACTCAGTATGACACATGACTGAAATGGCTTCCTGTTCACGACAGCCATCGTCTCGCTAAGCTGAATCACCGTCATGGTCCCCCAGTCCGAGGGTCGGCCTGTGACCGCATTCAGACGCTGTGGTTCCCACTCTTCATTGCACTGGAACTTGATTGGGTTTTTAAAGGCTTTGTGACAGCCCCTCCCGGTCCCTTTGATACTCTATGGCTCTTTTATTGCTCATAATGAGAGAGCTGAGTGGCTAAAGCTAATTAAGATCTCTTATTTAAAGCATACAGCCTAGTAGCACAGATCCCACTTAGAATGAGCAGAAAGGGGGCCTCTGCCTGCATCTCTGTGGACGGCTCCTCCAATCAGAACACACCTATGTATCAAATAAACACATTCCATATTTAGAAGATGCTAAAGCACAGTGCCCTGCTAACCTGCTAGCTAGCTACCATCTTCTGACTGTACTTGCTAGCTATTTATTTAGTTTTTGAAACATCTGTTGGGGGTTGGGGGGGAGGGGGCTGCAGTGACTTTTTGAGTGGGGCCCCAAAAACAACAGTATGGTCCCTGGGTGCCTTTTCTTAATGGTGCGACGCCTGCTTGTACATTAGCTTGGCAGGTGCATGTCCACTAGGGCTCTGCCCTTGTGAGTTACCAAAAAGGCTCCGCCTTCCCCGAATCTGTCTCCGGGAAATCGGGAAATTGCTGCTTTTAAGCCTCTGGTGCAGACATTGATTTCCTTTCACATTCCTCACCCTAATTTGTCTCCTTTTAGACAATGAATGAACTTGTTCCATTTTCCTGTGAGCCAACATCCCTCCGCTAAGGTGATGTGGCTAAGAACCCCCACCTCCAGTTTCCCAGAGTCGAGGTTTCCAAAATAAGTCTGCGCATGAATCACGCTAAATAACTGACTGAAGCAGTTTTACGTTCGATCTCCAGCCAGCCCGTCCAGGCAAATAATCGCCTATTGTCTTTCTACAAACAGGACTGCAGCTTTATGCTGTAGAGACCCTTCTTGGTTTTTTTTTTATTGTATTCCAAAATGAAAATACTTTAGCTGAGGGGAGACGCACCCAGTGTGGATATAAGGGCACGTCGCAGGGACTGCGGAGATGGAGTAAAAAAAACAGCAGATTGATTTGAGGCAGAAAGCAATACCTTAGGGTATCAGCTTGTGGGTGAAGGCCAAAAATCAAATCATCCTCTAGACAGTGACACCTGCCATGTATGGCTGAAAGCCTAGCAGTCAGATTTAATTGGCTGTTCGGACAGAGGTATGGATTGAGGGAGCGTTTGCTAATATTTGTGTCATATTGGGGTCTCTAAGAAGGCGCTAATTATGAATCTCTTCTGAGAAAAGCCCCATACAGTGGAGTGGTACAACAGACTGAAAAAACAGCATGAATAATGCATTAAATTAGCACTCTGCGTGTTTATTCATAAGCAAATAAAATGTGGAGTCTTGCATAACCCACGGCACTGACGCAGCGTAAAAACACACGTCATAGCCAGCAAACTCTCTCTGCTGGGCCCCGGGGCTAATGTGCTAATGTGTTAGCACCCCGCTGGTACACTGATAGACAGGCAGTTAATTGGATCACCTGCAGTCGAACCCCCCCACACCGGTGGGGCGGCACGAGCCACACTTGGATAGATGCCTTCCCTGCTCCTCATACCTCCCACCAGTATACCCCCCCCCCCAAAAACAGCTTCATCCAGCCATGCTGAGCCTCGAAACCAAGTTTTCATAGGTGTATAACGTTTTATGGGTGTAGTCTGTGTGTTCCTGTTTTACCCTGGTAACCCTGCCTCATGGCACCATGGACGGACAAATCCCATGGTAGGACCAGCCTGGTCAAAGTTCTGAAGACATAGGCTGTGGTGCATTATGGTGCATAATGGAGGATTTTAATTACTAAGTAATTTGTTTGGCTTATTGGACAGTGACTGCACCCCTAGAACCTCCACCACAGGCACTGGAAAAAGCTAAATCACACTGATTGTATTGTGTACACCACAATATCCTTCATGCTCTCCATAACACATTTAAAAACTCACTGTCTTTCCTTCTGAAGTGGCCCAGTGATATATTAAATGTTATGTGATGGAAAACCTTCTCTGGACTTGAGCCCAGTACAGGGCCAAGATGGTGTATCTTGTGTGTTGTTCACAGGAGACACAACATGCCAGACGCAACATGCCAGTGAAAAAGGTTTCAGCATTTCTGCATATTGCTACTTCAGCTGATGGTGGCGTATTCTTTGGTTTGAGACTCTGAAGTGATGAAGCTGGGGTTCAGGGACGTCCCACACAGGACATTAAAGCAGCTGAAAAGAGAGGTGATGAGGAGGTGAAGTGATTCTGTGCACGGCTAATGTGGGATCAGTGTGGCCCACACCGCCCTTATGCCCATAAATATGACTGGCTGATCAGAAAATCCCCTCTCAAAAGCCTCAGTCAACAGTGACAAATTTCACCAGCATGTTTTGAGAAATTCAAGTACATATAAAAAACCAAGGACCTATTTAATGTTTGGTTTCTGCAGTAAACAGTGGATAATGAAGGTGTCACACCAGTGGCTTAACGCAGAAACAGAGATGGGGATTTCCTGATGCACGGGCCAGGGAGGATTAGGTTCTGCAGAGGGGGAGACTTTGCCTTCAGCTTCGAAATAGCCTCACATTTTGGTTTCCACCAGGCTGGACAGACCTTCTGTGTGGCAGATCTGTCATAAACACATTCACCTGGAACTGACCAGTTCGTAATTATATCTTTGTGGGGACTCTCCATTCATTTCTATGGGGAAAACTCTAATCACAACATGACAGCCTTAACCCCTACCCAGCCCTAACCTTAACCATAAGTAACCAAACAAAATACAAACTTTTTAGATTGCATTCACATTCAAGGGAGGTGATGCTACGATTATGCAGTTCCTTGGTAAGACCCCACCTAGAATATTGTGTGCAGGTTTGATCACCATACCTTAAAAAGGACATTGCTGCCTTGGAAAGGGTAAAACGTAGGGCTACAAGAATGATTCCTGGTCTTAGGGGAATGTCTTACGAAGAGAAGTTAGCTGAGCGGAATCTGTTGAGCCTTGAGCAAAGGAGACTAAGGGAGGACAGGATCCAGGTATATAAGATTCCAACAGGTCTGGATGCTGTTCAGCTAAATGGCTACTTAAATACTAGAAGTCGTGGCCATAAGTGGAAATTAGCGGGAGAACATTTTAAAATGAACTTGAGAAAGCACTTCTTTACTCAGTGTGTAGTTAGAGTATGGAATAGTCTTCCTGTTAGTGTAGCGCAAGCTAAAACCCTGGGCTCCTTTAAATTAGAGCTAGACAAGACTTTAACAACTCTGAGCTATTAGTTGAGTTCTCCCCAAACGAGCTTGATGGGCCGAATGGCCTCCTCTTGTTTGTGAATTTCTCATGTTCTAATGTTCACAGATCTCTGTGGGGACTCAAAAAATGGTCTCCACAAGGTCAGAATAACAGGTTTTTATTACATTGTGGAGGACATATGGTCCCCACAGTGTAATATAAACATAATCCATACACACACACAGAGCATTGACCCAGTGAGGTGCTACACTGACAGCAAAACCCACTTAGGGCCTCAGATCTACATGTTTTGGTCCAGGCACAGCCAGTCAAGTCAAGTCAAAGTCAAGTCAAAATGTCTTTAATGCCATCTTCAGCTACAGAACCCTCCACAATTATTGGCACCCCTTGTAAAGATTTGTAAAAGGGTTAGAAAAAATGTACCTTTTAGTGAAGTAGCTTCATCTCACACTGAGAAAATGAGAGAAATCCAACCTTCCATTGAAATAAATTTATTCAAAGAAAAACAAACCCTTCATCAAGAAATTGTTTTGTTATTTTTTAACAAAAACACATGTGCCACGATTATTCGCACCCCTGGAAATTATAGTGAAAACAATGTAAGTGACATGTTTCCCATGTGAATTGCACATCTTTGAGTTGATTGGAGTGTGCAGGAACATTCAAGCTGTAATCCAAGACTTCCTGATTAATTAACTGGGGTATAAACATGAGGTGACACAGAGCGCAAAATCCCGTAGTTATTCATCAACATAGGAAAGATAAGAGAACATACAAACCAAATGAGGAAGAAGTGTGTTGACCTTCATAAGTCAGGGAATGGGTATGAAAACATATCTAGTCACCTGAAAATGCCGATATCTACTGTTAGGGCAATAATAAAACGGTGGACAACAACTGGAACTGTTACAAATCTGCCTGGAAGAGGACACAAGTTTATTTTGCCCCCCATGTACAGTGAGGAGGATCTTAAGAGAGGCAAAAAAAATCCCCAAGGATGACTGTTGGTGAATTACAAGGCAAAGTAAAATCTTCGGGTTACCACGTCTCCGAAAACACCATCAGATGCCACCTTCATGCTAACAGATTATTTGGAAGGTATGCCAGACAAAGCTTTTTTGTCAGTTAACCACAAACGTAAGCACTTGGAGTTTGCGAAACACTACTGCAACTTTGACTGGAACCAAATTCAATGGTCTGATGGGACAAAAAAATGAGCTTTTTGACAACATTCAAGGTAGGTTAGGTGTAAAAAGAATGAAGAAGGATGGCTACAAAGAAAAGAACCTTATCCCAACTGTAAAATAAGGTAGAGGTTCTGTGATGTTGTGGGCTGTTTTTCCTCCAAAGGCCCTGGAAACCTTGTTAGAGTACATGGCATTATGGCCTCCGTGAAATACCAGGACATTTTAAATCAAAATTGGGTTGCCGCTGCCAGGAAACTAAAACTGGGCCATCGTTGGATCTTCCAGCAGGACAATGATCCTAAACACATGTCCAAATCAACACAAAAATGGTTAGCTGACCACAGAATCAAGCTTCTGCCATGGCCATCTCAGTCCTCCGACCTGAACCCAAACCTGTGGGCTGAGCTGAAGTGAAGTGTGCACAAGAGAGGGCCTAGGACCCTGGGTGATCTGGAGAGATTCTGTAAAGAGGAATAGTCTGAAATGCAGGAGATCAAATATTTTATTAGGAAGTCCGAGCAAACAGAAGCCAAGTTGCCAAACAGGAATCGTGGACATATTTGGGAGTCCTGGAGGTCAGTCCTAGGAAGATCCATAGGACTGGGTACTAGTAGACACCCTGGGAGGAAAAGGTAGGCACAAGCAGGGCAGAAACAAGCAGGGCAGGAGCAAGCAGGGCAGGATCAGGCAGGCACGAAACACAAGAGACAGGGTTTTGAGTGCTCAGTAGAGTGCATATAGGCGACAAAATTTCATGCTGGACGCCTAGATCGAATGACTTTTATGGAGGGGAGGGTGGGGGGATGGAGAGATGATTTCCGCTTTTTTGCAGACCCCGCCCCGTTGGGGTATGACACCTGCATTTTATGGGATCACCTGGTATTGCAAAATAAAATACGTTTTGACATGATTTGTTCCACACAACTCCCCCCTGGGACCCAGGAATGGGTGCCGTCCTATAATTCTTCTGATTGAAAATGGCAAGCCTAGTGCCACTCGCAGACCAAAAGATCCGTCTTCGTTAGCATCAACCGTCAGATTTCTTGGTCAACAATACTCCACAGATGGAAGATTCTGTATTATGTTCTGTGTGTGACGCATGCGGATGTCACAAATCAGATGCTTCATTTTTTGATCGCTTTGTTCAGAAGTCCCCAGGAGATCCTGGGACTTCGATGTACCAGCAGGTGAGATCGAAAGATAATTCAGATTAATCCCGTTTTAATCCCACAGTATGACACCTTAATGCATTTCTGTCTGAGCTCATTGATCATTCTTCTCTCCACAAGGCTCCTGTCTGCCATTTGGTTCTGGATTTGCATGCAAGGGACGTGTGCAGCCTTCCGATACAACCAAGCGTTCAAGAGGGCAGATGCGCACCAGTTTTGTCTTCTGTTAATCATTCATCTCTGTCGCTAATGGATGTTTTTATGACCAGCAAAACCAGATAAACATATTAAGACTCCCACAGCTGCCAATTAGTAAAATAAGCCAAAAAGCGATTTGAGAGCCAGATTAATAAAATTAATCCGTTTCACCTCTCAACAAGATCAAGTAACTGGTGACATTTATCTGCGAACATCTACTTAACTGAAACGAACGTGTTTAGCTACATACAGGTCTTTCTCTATTCAGCTGTCTGTGGGTGGCCTGGAGTTGTCCCCTTTTGAGTTAATTGACTCTATAGTGTGATTTTCTGGTTTCACTCTGTGTGACATTTTTTTCGGTAACTATCTCAGAGATGCGGTGCCGCGCGATGTTTTTCACTCTCCTGCCTGAGGTGAGTGACTTTCAGAAATCGCCGCTTTCTAAGTGGCATATTTAAGATTGTATTTATTTCATATACAGTGGTACCTTGACCCAGGAACAGTCCTGTTCACGAACAAATCAGGTTACAAACCAGATGTTTGAAAATTTTTGGTACCGGTTCGTGAACACAAACATCCCCCAAAAGGGTCCATTGAAGCGCCCCAAATACGCGAAACACGAAGAAGTGTACATCATGTCCAAGAACGATTGTGGAATGTATAAAAAACTTCTTGTAGATGTATGTCTGTACTACATCTCTTCAGAGGTTGAATATCTGAAAAAAGAAAAAAATAGAGAGAGATAGAACGTTCTGTTATAGCGGTACCTTTCAGTGATTAATAAACATGTTTGTGATGGTTTTTAACAGTCACATATATACAGATAACATTATAGTACTTCATTAATAACAAATTATTAAGTAACTCCTATTTAAGTGTTATATTCTCCATTCACACATAGTGGCAACTG
>JAODKC010000002.1:21509661-21529208 GCA_026777985.1 Mormyrops attenuatus
CGAGCGACCAGCCCGCCAACAAGCGTATGCTCAGTTGTGTATTGGTCCGCCTTCCATAAATGTATGTTTTTTGTTTCCTTTTTTGCTGTAGTGTAATTACACATTTTTTGGCGCCGCGCCTAAGCAGCATAAACAGTGTTTGTTCGAGTGCTGTGTTCATGAATGCTAATTCTGTGTTCTAGTGTAATTACACGTACTGTATATTAAAACATATTTTTCGGTGGTCTCTTGTTTGTTATGTTGCGCACTGTTTTAAAGTGACCACCCAACAAACGCTATCAGCATAGCATAATCAGTGTTTGTTCGAGTGTTGTGTTTGTGAACCTTAATTTTTTTTCTTTCTTTTTTGCTTTAGTGTCATTACAGGTTACAGGTAAACCATCATTATGGCTTCTAAGAATGTAAAAAGTGATACTGGTAGAAAGTCTAAGCGTATCACTGTAGAATTAAAGAAAGAAATAATAAAGAAACACGAGGATGGCGTTAGTGTTACCGACATCGCCAGGCAGTATGACATGGCGAAGTCTACTATTTGTACGATCTTGAAGAACAAAGAGGTAATAAAGAAGGCTGATGTGGCTAAAAGTGTGATTGTGTAATTAACAAAGCAAAGGACTAATGTGATAGAGGAAATGGAAAAACTATTGTTAATTTGGATTAATGAAAAGCAGCTGGCTGCAGATAGCGTTAGCAAGGCAATAATTTGGGAAAAAGCTACAAATTTGAACACTGATTTCTTGGCAAAAACACCGAGTACAAGTGCCGAGGCTAAAGACTTTAAAACCAGTAGAGGGTGGTTTGAGAAATCTCGCCGACGAAGTGGAATTCATTGTGTTGTACGACATGGGGAGGGTTCAAGTTCAAACCGAGGATGTGCGAATGCATTCGTGGACGAATTTGTTAACTTTGTGGAACGCAAAGGCTACATCTCTCATCAAGTCTTCAAGTGTGATGAGACTGGGTTATTTTGGAAGAAAATGCCCAAAAGGACTTACATCACCCAGGAGGAGAAGGCACTGCCTGGACATAAGCCAATGAAGGACAGGCTTACACTTTTATTCTGCAGTAATGCAAGTGGTGACTGCAAGATTAAGCCTCTTCTTGTCTACCACTCCGAGACTCCCCGTGTCTTTAAGCGCAATAATGTGTTGAAGGGTAAACTCCCTGTAATGCGGAGGGCTAATAGCAAGGCGTGGGTAACACGCATTTTGTTTATGGAGTGGTTGACGGAAGTGCTTGCCCCAAGTGTCAAGAAATATCTTGAAGAAGTTAATCTGCCACTTAAGTGTCTTCTGGTTATGGATAATGCTCCTGCTCATCCACCAGATTTAGAGGAAGACCTGGATGTTGAGTATGACTTTATTAAAGTGAAATTCCTTCCGCCTAATACGACTCCACTGCTGCAGCCCATGGACCAACAGTATATGAGTATATAAAAAAACTGTATATGAAGGCATTGTTTACAAGGTGTTTACAAGGTGTTTACAGGTTACTAATGACACCGATTTAACCCTTTGAGATTTTTGGAAGGACCGCTTCACCATCCTTCACTGCATCAACCTCATTGATAAAGCCTGGAATGAGGTCTCTTATCGCACCTTGCAGTCAGCCTGGAAGAAACTTTGGCCAAGTAGTGTGCCAGAGAGAGACTTCGAGGGCTTTGAGGCAGAGACTGAGGTTCATGTCGTTCATGACATCGTGTCCATGGGCAAGAGTATGGGGTTGGAGGTTGATTGTGCTGACGTGGAGGAACTGGTAGACGACCATAGAGAAGAACTCACCACAGAAGAGCTTGTGCAGTTGCAAAGTGAGCAGGTGAAGGCTATACAGGAGGAACATTCATCAGAGGAAGAGGAGGATAGGGAGAAAATTACTAGTGCTGAGATAAGAGAGGTTTGAACTAAATGGACTGCGGTGCAAGAATTTATTGAAAAGCACCACCCTAACAAAGTTGTGGCCAATAGGTCCAAAAAGAAGGGGATTCCCCTTCAAAGCACTAGCTTCCTCATCTACTCTCTCCTCCGCCATCCACCTGTTCCAGCAACCATCCACAACCAAGGTAAAGGTGTTTTATTTAATTTAGCATTATTTGTGTATAATTAAGCTTATTTTAATTTAAGTCTATATTCTTGGTCACAGAAAAACATAAAAAATTGAAAAAAATTCAGTGTTTCTGAATGAATTATTTGTATTTACATTATTTTAAAAATTGATTCAGGTCGCGAACGAACGAGTCCTCGAACGAATTAAGCTCGTGAGCCGAGGTATGACTGTACTTATACAGTACTTAGCCATGTTTTCCGTTTCAGCCATTTCCTATGTTTATTTCATATTTATTCCATAAAACATATCTCTGCAGTTTCTAGTTAAGTCTCCTTTGACATTTTGCACCTGCACTAAATTACATGTTTACTGGCGTGCTGACTTCCATGTTTATTGCCTCATACGGACCACCTGCACTGTACTACATGCTGTTATCTTTGTTTGTGTGTTTGTTTGTTTGTCTGTTTATTTGTTTGTTTGTTTGTTTATTTGTTTGGGGGTGAGGACTGTTTGGCTGGGATGTATTTTTGCAATGCAGCTGTACAAAATACATTCCCCCATGAGGATCAACAGAATTCTTATCTTTAGGGCGCTCATTGCCCTCTCGGATCCTGGGAGAAAGTTATCTACAACCGGCAGTTCTTACCAGCACATTATTACAATTTAGGCTCAATGAATGTGTGTATTTGTACATTAGTCAAGCGAGACATCATTCCTCTTGTGCTTGCTTTATGAATGTCCTAAAACATTTATGCGTGAACTAAATTATACACTAGCCAAAATATTTGCATAGAAAATATTCTTCAGCATTACTACAGTATGTTTGCTGAAGCTAAATAAATGAGCAGCTCTCTTTGGGCACCACTTTGTATTTGGGGCAGACTCTCACATAATTAATATAGTGATGAAGATAAATAATAAGTTGTGAGTGACCTCAGGACTGGGTAGGGGGTAAGATGGGCAGCAAGGTACACAGGACACTTTACTGGACATAGCAATAATACCCCAACCTCATAAATGCACAGTACACTTTACTGAACAGAGCAATAATACCCCAACCTCATAAATGCACAGTACACTTTACTGAACAGAGCAATAATACCCCATCCTCATAAATGCACAGTACACTTTACTGAACAGAGCAATAATACTCCAACCTCATAAATGCACAGTACACTTTACTGAACAGAGCAATAATACTCCAACCTCATAAATGCACAGTACACTTTACTGATATTTTGCACATTGCCCTTTACCCTGCCAAATTTCCTATTTTATTTTATATAAATAACTACTTTGTGTACTTTGATGTCTTGTGAGTGCCCTTGTTTTATTTTGTGCAGTCTAATCCTGTTACATTTTACTGACTAGAGTAAGAATCCTTTGGTACTGATGTACCAAAGGTGAACAAAGAGTCCAGAGTCTTGAATGCTGCTTAACCTGTGGACCCACAGGGGTGCAGTGGTCACTGTACTCTGGTACACCGTCGTACAGCACTGGGCCCCAGCCCGCGACCCAAACGGTGCTCTCATTGCCCACTATTCTGCTTACTTAGGAGGAATGTTCTAGTCGATGCATTTCCCTATCGTCAGCATCATTACTTTATGACACTTTCAGCTTACCTTTCCTACCTATTGATTCCTCACACCCAGGGAGTTATGAGTCATACGCTCATGATCCCTGTAAGATGGCTGCACGCTCAGCTCACTCTTTCCCCCCTCCCCGTCACTTGAGTAAAATTGAGTTTCCCTTTCGCTCTCCTCCAGTAAACACGCCCAGACCCCAGACACTGACCCAGCACTCTGCTGAGGCCCGTTTTTGACCGAGCACCGTTTTGATCCCCAGTTCTCCTTCCCTTTTCAATGACCTCCATTGATTTCCCCAGATGAAACCCCTACAATTTCCTTAGAGATTAATAAGGTATGTATATATGTATGTATGGATCCATCCATCCATCCATCCATCTATATATCTATCTACCTATCTTTCCGTCCTCCCTTCCCCGTGTCACGTTTGCTGTCCTTTACAGTTTCACATCCCCATTCTGCAAAAGGCAGCCCATTATACACAATGTAAATGATAAACAATGATGAGCACAGAAACGCACATATCGCCACATCTGCTCACCATACCCAGCTCAGCCTCTTCAGCTGTACTGTCAGATTGAGAGTCCCTACTGACAGGCTGCCCATCATCAATGATGAACATTCCCGCTTTTAATTGATGCTGCAACACCAGTGATATGTCAGACTCCTCTTCTCCTGGCCATGCAGTGCTGGCGAGGGCTGAGGGTTCTGCTTTTCGCCCATTTGAACTCTCCATTCCTTCCCTATTAAGGAGGGACAGTAACTCTGTTACCTGCGACCAGGAATAGATTAAAGACGATTTCAGCACTTTCATAAGGCTGCTTTCATACAGCAATCGATAAGGTAAATGGGTTGCTGACCCTACTGCAGGGATTAACTGTTGTGGCTTTCTGAACGACAGCTCAGATGGTTCTAGGTGATGTGGAGGAGCTCAGGTGATGGTAGTCATCACCACCCTCTGTCGCATTCAATTCACTGGCTGCCTCTGAAAACAGGCCGCCCTGTGTGACAGCGGGAGCCAGGCACGTTTCAGCTTAGCCCCTAAAATAAAAGGCGCCTCTGCATTCCTTTCAAGACTGTCGTTCCTGTCATCGTGGCCTTGGGATCCTGCGAAACATCCATGTGGCCTGAAGACAATTGTTTCAAAGCCCGATAATTTCAAATCTGATTCAAAGAACAGTGCAGAGGAATGAACGAGCCTCAAAGGCATTTTTCTTCCATTTTCTCTGAACTAGAACATCCACACAATGCCAGAATGGCCCAGCTCATTTCTTTCTGTCTGAACATAATGTCAAAGAATGGGCGGTCTTTTTACATAAAAAGGTTTTGTTGTTTTTCCTGTAACTTCTTTAAAAGATCATACTTCGGTGGTTATAAATTTCCATAGTGCCAACGTTCTTCTGTCATCACTAGCTACAAGCTTATGACTTACGTAAGATAGCCAAATTCTCTCTTTTGCTGTGGGAGGGATTAGAAATTGAGGAAACCTTTCAAGTTCTGCTTCGGCAGCTGAGGCTCAGGAAGCGGGACTGCCCACACCTCAGCAGACAGGCCGCAGTGTTCAAGTATGTTTTGGAGAGACCTCCTCTGTGATTTCCTCCACACTGAGTCACACTCATCTTTCTTTGTGATTCAGCGAACAAAACTAAGTGGCATAGGGGCCCCTGCTCTACCATAACTTTACTTATTCACTTTTTTAAGGGCCCCTTTAGAATTAGACTGAAGCAGCAGAGGGGCCCCTGCTCTATCACACCTTTCCTTATTCTCTGTTTTTGGGCCCCTTTAGAATCAATTTGAAACAGCAATAGGGCCCCTGCTCAATCAGGCCATTCCTTATTCTCTGCATTAAGGGCCCCTTTAGAATAAACTGCTCCTGGTCATTTTTAGAGCAGCTCATCACATGTTGAAACTTATTTCTTCATCTCCTGCAGATTCACTTGTGTAACTACATAACATCCTGATATCGTTCTAGTCCATCCCAGGAAGTAAATTCCTATTCTTTATCCACTGCTGGCAACTGCACTTCAGATTCTAACCATTCATTATGGTCAGACGCTGGGGCACAAGGCACTACAAGATGGACAGAAATTCTGAGCAACACTGAGAGAAAAGGTTCACACACACATTCATACATACTCAGTCCACGTATTCATATCATTCTGGGAACTCTCCACTCATTTCTATGGACAAAACCCTAATCTTAACAATGACAACCTTAACCTCTACCCAGCCCTAACCTGAACCACAAGAAACCAAGCGTGCCTTGGTTACAAGAATTTTTAGTTGACTGCAGTCACAGATTTTAATAAAATTGAGTTTCCCTTTGTGGTGACCAAAAAAACTCGTCAAAAAATCAGGTTTTTATCAGATTGTGGGGACATTTGGTCCCCACAATGAAATATAAATCTAATCCACAGGCATACACACACACACATACATGCACACACACACACACACACACACACACACACACACACACACACACACACACACACACACACACACACACACACACACAGCAAAGCTAGGATTCAAACCTATAAGGCAACAGTACTACACACTGAGCCACCATACCATCTGCAGAAGGAGGGAAAAACAGCAAATTTTAATTTTTAATATAATACATATGCATTCTGAGTTGTATACAAGATGAATCACTGCAGTCACAAATACATTATTTATACTCATAACCATGCCATTTGAAGCATATTGATGTCTAAATGCACAGCTGAAATAGATTGCTTTCCCGAAAGAGAAAAATGTTGCTGTAACATTCTGCCCTTCATGTCCGCCTGACCCTCCTGTCTTGTCCCTAATGTGGGGCAAGCCATACCTTTTGCTTGTTGCCCCTCATTAGCCTTTGATTTTAAGTACCTGTTTGTCTAGTCATCCCCAGTCCAGTCACTGACGTCGCTCCTCATGTCAGCCTATGTCCTTTCCTCTACTAGTGCTCTCGTTTTGACCCCTAGCAGTCTCATTTGTTTCCCTGCTCCTGTTCAGTTGATAAAACCCCTTTTTGCCTAATGCCCTCCTTCAAGTACTTCGTCCCCTATACCCCGAGGTTCATACTGGATACCCCGAGTGCGTCGGATGTGAGAACCAAAGGGGATACCAGCGCTGCAGGAGCCACCCTGCCTTCATGCAGAGGACTTCTTCTGCCTTCTGGATGCCCAACTGGAGTAGAGGAGTGATCCCACGGTCTGGAGGATCCCCGAGGCCGAGGCTGTCTTCCGGGATGCAAGGAAGGTGCTAGTGAGACTCAACCCAGACACGGATCCCCAAGAGGCAGAGAAGGTTTGGCATTTACTGGCCGACGTGTGGACGATAGTCGAGCATAAGACCGGCTAGCCTGCCACCTCTCCGTTGCGTGAAGCTGCTCAGCCCGACGCTTCCCGCAGCTTGCCACAGATCCGTCAGATGTGTCCACCTGCAGGAGGAATAAGTGGAGGAAGCTAACTGTGCCTGTGGCTGCCGCCTCGCCTGACCTGGTGCCTCCAGAGCTCAGCCCAGAAGGGGCCGCTGCTCATCATGAGCCTCCTGAGCCTGGCCAAGGAGGGCCCACTACTCATCCTGAGCCTCCAGAGCATGATCCAGGAGCCTCCAGTGTCTGCCACACAGTGCCTGCTCTGCCTAATCCTCCAGAGTCCAGCCCAAAGAGGCCCGCTCAAACTGATCCTCCAGAGTCCGGCCTACATTGGTCCACCCTGCCTGATCCTCCTGAATCTGGCCCACAGGGGTCCGCGTAACCCATCTTCGCCTCTGCTGCACCCTTAGAACCTGTTCTCCTTTCTGTGGCACCTCCAGAGCCCATCCTTACCTTTGCTCCATCTCCAGAGTTCTCCCTCACCTCTTCTGCGCTTCTTGAGCCCGCCCTCGCCTCTGCTGTGCCTCCAGAGCCTCTCCTCACCTCTCTGCACCTCCAGAGCCCATACTTGCTTCTGCTGGGCCTGGCGCAGAGAGGGCTGCTTCACGCACGCTCCAGGTACCCAGGCCGGAAAGGGCTGCTCCGCCTTCTCTCCAGGCTCCCAGTCCAGAGAGGGCCGCTCCGCCCACGTTCCAGGCTCCAGGTCCAAAGATGGTGACTGCAGCCGAGTACCTGGCACCCAGCCCTTTAGGAGCTGCATTGGCTACACCCAGTCTCACAGCAGCTGTGCCGTCCTACAAGGAAACCCAGTAGTCACCTCCAGGTGTCCCGGCTGCACCCTGCTCACCTCCTGCAGTCCCGTTGACTCCCGTCTCGTCTCTCTCAGTGCCCGACTTGCCTCTCAGTCTTGTTTATTTCCCTGCTCCAATTCAGTTAAAAAACTCTGTTTTGCTTAACGCCTCCCTTCAAGTCCTTCATCCCACATGCCGTGACTGTTGCCTTACACACCAAAATGGAGCCAATCAAAACCAACCAGGAGTTGAATACTTGGCTGACTTGAAATGCATAATTTTTCCGGGGTTTTAGACTAAGGGCTTGAAGACCCGTGGAATACACTGAGATATTGTCACACACTTAACTCCCGGCGTTTATTTAATTCATTTTAACATAATTCAGTCAAGACTCTTTCTCGCCCTCGAACAAATTTAATCCTTAATGCTCTTAAGCAGTCAGGAGGAAAAGGAAGTGGAAAGGAAATGTGGGAATTCACAATCAGGGAAATGCCAGGCCCCAGCGCTGCAACCTTTGACCAGCTGCATTGGAGCATTTCATATACGCTTCAGTCACGCTACAGATACCAAAGGATTCCATACAATACCTGGGCAAACCAATGCCCTTGTTTATTATAATACCACTTTATATCATGTCCGTTAATCCTCTAGACTGCCTTAATAAATATATTCATATTTTCCTTCTCAGTTTTTTTGACCTTGTAACAAGAACTCTCCAGCTGTGATGTCTTCATTAATAACTAGTTGATAAAAAAGCACACAGATATCCAGCTTAAACATCACAAAAAAATGCCTGTCACTTAGAGACCATGTTCCCTGTGCTCCCCTACTGCCCTCTACGTTGCCTGTTAAGCAGGTTGCACCTGAGCTCAGCTGACCTGAGGACCCCAGCCTGTCCTCAGGTGTGCCTGACTGGAAACAGCTGCCAGACATATTCTACAGGTGACCTACCATGAATGAGGATATCATTGATGCAGATATAGTTAAATGGGGATCAGCTGGTCACTGTCTCAGATGCCAGAGTGCTAAA
Source organism: Mormyrops attenuatus (assembly GCA_026777985.1). Lineage (NCBI taxonomy): Eukaryota > Metazoa > Chordata > Actinopteri > Osteoglossiformes > Mormyridae > Mormyrops > Mormyrops attenuatus. The sequence goes on from JAODKC010000002.1 coordinate 21,518,476, forward strand.
GTAGCACTTCATTACACAATGGGTAGCACACACTTATCTGAAATATTGCAAATAGCTATTTTGTTGACAGTTTAATCCAAATTCGATTTAAAATACACTATTTACAAAGATCATGATTACATTGCCTCTTACCCTCATCTGACTGAGCTTTGATCAAACATGAGAAAATTAGGAGATGTCAGGCGCTGCCGTTTGTCACAAGAAGGGCCTTTTTTTATACGTGGTTAATGAACGTGTGATGTGTAGCTAATGATGATCCGTGTTCCGGATCGGTAAACACGGGGCCAGGAATCTCGCCGTGCCTCTCCTCGTCATGCCTGTCGCGTTAGCTCACGTCGTACCGCTCTCTCAGTTCAGATAGCATTAGAAACATAACACAAATGTTTTATATCCAGAAGTGACCATTAATGCCAAACATTCAAGCTTCACAGAAGAGAATGAGTCATAAATCATACTGACTGTTGTAACCATTCAACTTAGTATGTGGTTTTAAAAGTATGCACTGATCTGCATTTTAACATCCATCCATATTCCCTATCTGTCGTAACATATGGGGGGGGGGAGAAGGAAGAAAGAAGGTAAAGGGTGCACGGTGATTACAGCACATTGCTGCACCCACCACATGATAAACCACCTCAGGGGTGAGAACCTGAGTGCAGCCATGTGACAGGCGATACCTCAGCACCACACTAGGCCGAATGCACCAGTGTGAGTTTGTTCTGGTGGCTGGAGTGCCAATCCTGCCACCACCCCCCAAATTTCCCTGTAAGTTGGAGGACCTCCTTACAGGGCTGGATGTAGATTAATGTCATACCCAGGATTAAGCAATTGCAGGTTAAGGGCCTTGCTTAAGGGCCCAATAGAGTAGGACCACTGCTGGTATTCATGGGATTCAAACCAGCAGCCTTAATAGTAGTAGTACAGGGTCAGCCAGACCCTGGAGCAATTGAGCAATTAAGGGCCTTGCTCAGGCGTTTGAATTAGCAACCTTTTGATCACAGCTTTTTTCAAAGCCAGTATCCCTTATTAATCAGAAATGATATATGCAGTAACCAAATCGCAATGCAATAATTGTTCCACGGTCCACTTTTGTATAGTATACAATTTCTTATATTGTTCCTCTTTGTATCATGGCATATACTGTGTATATTCTGCATTGCATACATTATGTGCATTATACAGACTATAATACAGTAGTATAACAGTATAACGATGTTCTATGTGGTGTTAATTATATGTTTATTATATGTTACGTCTACACATCAGTTCATCACAACAAATTCCCCTGAAATTCCCCCTGAGTCCTTGGTGAATAATGTCTGATTCGGATCACACGCACAGTGTCCCATCCTGCCAAGCCAAACGCAGTAATAATAGGGATGCACACAACACGGGATGGAGATAGCATGCGGTCTTTGCGTCCCCGTCAGCAGGTTTACAGAGGACTTGGTTCATTCTCAATGGAGTCTTTGCCACAGGAAGGATTTCTTGCCTCAGTTATGTTCAGTTCAGTTCACGTTCATTTGTTGTCAGTGTAGAGAGCAACCAGGGCAATCTTTGCAGGGTCCTAAGGGAATGAGGTAATCAATTCTCCTGCTGGTCCTGATTCACTGAGGTTATCTCAAAATGACATGTCTTAACGTGCTGCTACAAAAGAACTAGGATGGCAGGCTCCAGTCCAAGGTGGGTCATGCCTTTTCCACCAATGAGCACCCGGATTCGCAAACACATTCCACGTCTTCAACCAGTCTATACAGAGTTCTCTGTATTTATTTTAGATTTAGAACAAGTAACAAAAATATCCTATGGAGAAGTGGGATTTGAAAACCTGACCTGTGGGGAAAATGAAAAAAAAAACATTTTTTTGTTGCTTTTAATGAGCTTTATTAAATACTCCAAAGAAAAAAAAACACCTTTCCTGAAACAAATAGGCACACTCAATGATCCGCTACAGTCACAGTCTTTTAATACAGGAGGAAGTAAGCGCGATCTCTGCCTGGTGGTACCATACTTAAATGCTGCATTTAGGGAATTTATGTGATTCATTGCAACTAGTTAAACTCATTACATTTAGACCAGAAGCAGCACCAAAGGTGATGGATTTGGGTGGGGGGAGGTAATGACGAGTTTTCCAAAAGAACATAAACAAATGACATGGTTGGGGTGGACTTCGGTGCTGCCAAAAGACACAGGAGTCACCCAAGGACGAGAATGTAGATCCAGGAACGATGGGGCATGCAGCATCCAAGATGCTAAGCTGGACTACAAAGCATCAGTAGCGATTCCAAATCGCAAAGGCAAACAGAACCAAGAAACTAGCGGGCGATTGTGACCAAACCCACGACTGAGCAAAGAAGCCCTCTCCCGACCAGAGTGATCTTTAATACATTGATAGATTGACTGCCGTTGTGTCCGATTACAGGCTGGAAACATCTAGAAGGGTGATGTGGCCACAGGGGATACCCATGCCATGTGTCAGGTAACCGAACACAGGAGTGTACTACAAAGCGGGTTTACTTGGCTTAACAAGGTTTCTTTTGACTTTTGATTTGGGCACGCTACAAATTGTAGCTCAATTTTAAACAAAGTATATTGTCATGGTAAACTTTGCTGCACACTGAACCTGCTCCAAGCAGGTTTAAGTTGAGACTTTCGGATTAATAAAGGCTTAAGCCCCGCCCTTTCACCAAAAATGTGTACATGAACCACACTTCCACCAAAAAGTAGCCTGTATAAAAACCACAATTCGGGATAGGTGATACCACTGATTTCCTTTTCAACCAGATAGGCCTACAAATGAAATGAAAAGTTTTTTTATCAAAATGCTGATATTTAGCGCTGCTCCCTTTACACCCCAGGGAGATTTAATTTGCTGTGGAAGGGGTTAGTGCTGCTGATGAAGTTTGCTGAGGCAAAAGCTCCCTTTAGCAACTTACACAGTTGGAACTGTCCAGTTGCATGGTTCCAACTATGTAAATTGCTAATGTTGTTAGCAGTTTTGCTTTTGGGAAATGTACCCCTGAGTGGGTGTTACCTCCCTCCCACCTATCAAAGGGCGACTTTTAGTTTGAGTCATTAATTTACAATGCCCCTTTTATGCAAAGACACACAGACACAGTTAACTCACCAAGTTGATAAGCACCGTCAAAGTATTGTTTATCGCCGATAGCGGTAAGTGGGGTTAGTTAACCCCGGTCTAATGTGTTAACTCTGGCTATGTAAAACTCGCTTTGTAATACACCCCAATGGGTTATGGACCTTTACAACAATAAAAAGGCACAGTAACAATACTTCAGTGAATAAAGCATAACTGTATTACTTAAGCATGAAATCTCAAGCCAAGCACAGCACCATGTCGATTTGTGAGCAAAAATGGACCAGTTTCATATTAGACTGTAATCAAATCTATGAACAGTGAGTGCTGATTTATATGCAGGTGGTTCTACAGAAACAGGCAATCAGTGATATTGTAAGTCTCCAATGATTACATTCTAGTGCAACCCAGACTATGATAAAAGGCGGGAAGGATGGACAAATGAAAAACAAGCAAACAGATAAATAAATAAGTGAAGTGAATTGAAACTTGCTTCCAATACAGTTTTACTCCTACGTGCAATGCAATCTCATTCAGAACAAAATAGGTCAGGTTTTTTCCTTAAAAAGAATATGAAATCTGCAATACAATAAAGGCCACTGACCTACTTTATGCAGTGTTCTTTTTTGGGTGCTAGGAGGTATGAAACAGTCTAATGGCAGTCGGCCTCTCTCCCGAGTCATCACAGGGGGCTTCCTCAGTGTGTCTGGACTTTCCTTTTCAATGCCCGATCTGGTGAGGAGCCCTACATCAGTCCAGTGAATACCTCACCCGTTCTACTCTGTACCTACTCACATGAAATTGCTCTCCTACGGTGTGGAACGGCAGGTGACTTTGAAACACCTGTTGATTTCACTTGTATTAATGAGGTATTTTTGTGCATCTGCAAATAATGAGCAAATCCTAAATTATTCACACTTCCTCTGCTGGGTTTATAAGTAAATGAAAAGTCTCCCACCCATGTAGCAATCACTGCCTCCTCTGAGCACGACATTTTTCCAGCTATAGAATCAAAGAAGCATTTTTAAGATTTTTAATATATTTTTCATGATATACCATATTTTCATTATGGAAAGAGTACAATACAATCGTGTCATGGGCCAGGAGACTCTAGGTGTGGACCCTGTCCTAAAAAGGGTGCCTATGATGAGGTCCTCCAGCAGGTAGGTGGCGCTTCTCCCTACATCCTCCCTATTCTACCTGCACATAACACACATGCACATTTACTTCCCTCTTTCTCTTTTTCCAGCTTCTTCCCAGCCTGGGCTTTAAGCCTGGCCAGGGCGGCAGTTCCACCCCCTGAGTGGAATCCTAATCACTCCCCAGCCGTGTCCCCTTAGTACTTGTTCAGGCTGCAGGTGAGGAAACCACGGTTACTGCCGGCCTGCATGGTCATGATCACTTCTTGCTGGTCCACGGCTGCCTCCTGACAGCGCCGTCATGTCTCATGCCCCCACCCCACCAAGTCCCATGCAGCTTCATCCTGGCTAGCCTTCAGCTCACTGACTGGCACGGTAGGGCTGGCAGACTCGATCTGTCCGGGGCTGGCAGCATCCCCCTGTCTGGCATTCAGCACAGCAGCTGGCCCAGTGGGCTCTCTTGGTCCCATCTAAGGGACCTCTGCCCTAGTTATCGCATCGATGAGGTCCTGGAAGTTGGCTGCGGTGTTCCCTTTACCTGCATCCCCCATCAGCAGTGTCACGGGGCAAGGGGACTCGGGAAGCACTGCAGGTAGGTGCAAACAAGAGCCCAGTAGAGGTGAGGTTTACTGCAGAACGTGAGGGAACACTACACAAAAAGGTTTTTTTTGATGAATTGGCAATCATCCTCCAGCAAGTAGGGGGCAGCGTTCTCTTCAGCGTGCCCTTTCCACCTGAAAACCCACACATGCATACCTGCTTCCCTCTTTCTCTCTCTTGGCTTCTTCCCAGTCTGCCAAAGGCCACCGTTTCACTCCCTGATAGAGGTAATAATCATTCATCAGCCCTTCTTGAGCCCAGCGGTGAGGAAACCATGGATACAGCCACCCTGAGTGATGCCGATCACCTTTTACCGGTGCGCGGCAGCCTCCCAGAAGGGCCGTCTCGTCACGATCAGGGACCATCAGACGAAAAGAAGTATCCTGCATGTGTTGGGATGTAAAGACGATCCAAACCGGCCCTTAGTGGATGGGGACCTATCAATACAGGCTCACTCCTGTCTAGCTAATGCCGGCTGTCAGCCGTAGGATGGCTCACACGGCCGTCTTGGACCCTCGGTAAACAGAACAGCCGCTACCCAGGAGGTAATTGTGTTTATTCCCAGCCTTCAAACAAACGGATGTGCTCACATTCTCCATTTTCACAGATTACCTGCATGTTCGCGGTTGCCCACGGCAACCAGCTGGCCACGGAATGCCGAGCACTCGGTCAAAATAACAATGGCGTGTGGTCCTCACCCCCTGCATGGTTCGGAATATTCTAGACAGTATCCTGTGGTTGGCAGACCCATCTCTTGACTTATTATCTGGTTTTGAGTTGTGGGGAGGGAGCGCTCACAACTGTATCCTAGGGACGGGGTGGGGGTGGGGGGGCATTCTAGGATTGGTGTCACAGATTAGTGCCTGCTCTCTATATCCCGTTTGCTATATTCCTATCCTTTGAATTTGACCTTTGCCGAGCTAATCTCTGAAACAACACAGAAAAATTGCTCTCCATTGAAGGAGTTGCAAATGCGTCTTCTTACACACAGGGCAAACATCATTCTGTCAGCACAAGCAGTGATTTTTCATTATAATTCAAAATAATTTAAAAATATGTACCGGAGCAGCAAAAGCTGGCATTCAATTTTATTTTTCTACTGTTGAAAGATTCCGGTTCAGATCTGTTTGTTGTTGGATTTATCACCTTAGGTTGGGTATGGAATCAAAAATAATTATGGCACTGAATGCAGCATGCCAGCTCAGGGGCCTGCGGCAGGAGTACTCGGAGTTTATGGGTCCGAAAATGGCACCAGACAAAGCCAATCAGTAGATAAAGAGGGCCTTAGTGGAGCATTGTTTTCCTGTCATTCTGTGTAACATGTTACAGCGCGTATCCTGGATGGGGTCGCAGCGAAGTAAAAAATAGTATATAGGAGGCACCCTGCTGAGAATCCACTGCACACCAACAGCTCTAATCAGCACCACGCAAGAGGAGTGAAACAGCATACTCCTCACGGTCGGCCCGGAAACCACACGTAGTGGGGGGAGGGGCTGGTGCCAGGATATGGCTGGCAGCCGCTAATTGGCTCAACCGGGGCCAGGGAGAAAACGAAGAGAGGGAAATCTGGCCATGTTTCGGAAGATGAGCATTCTAAGGGGGTCGCCCTCTGCTGACTCATGCCGGTACACTTAGGGTAAAACCTGCCCTTCTCCCCGAATTGACATCCACGGCCCTGTGCCGTCTTCCTCCTCATACCGCCGTCTGCTCCATGGTCCAGCTTTGACGCTCACATGCCCATTGTGAACAGTGTGTTCTGATACCTTTCACCATTGGTAGATACTGACCACTGCATACTGGGAACACCCCACATGACCTGCCGTTTTGGAGATGCTCTGACCCAGTCATCAAGCCATCACAATTTGGCCCTTGTGAAAGTTACTCAGGTCCTTACCTTTGCCCATTTTCCCAGCTTCCAACACATCAACTTCCAGACCGGACTCTCAGGTGTGGTCCTCTGACAGGTGCCATTGTAATGAGATCATCAATGTTATTCACTTCACCTGTCAGTGGTTTTAATGTTATAGCTGATCGCTGTATATCATATAATGCATGAATAGAGGGCACTCCTCCCGGTGAGTGTAATGGCTGCCTGAATATGTGTGTTTCAAGGTCAACAGGAGATCCATCATCATTTTCAGGCATTCACACATCCTGATGGTGCCTGACTGAATGACATGCAGGACATTCCAACTTCACCGCCACTAAAGCTGAGGCTTTCAGACCGGACGGCGTCGGCTAACCGCTAATAGTACTCTCCCGGTTATGAAAATATGCTGGAAATGAGATTCATGTTGCTGACCCCGTGGATCCGTGTCCTGCTAATTGGGAAGGCGATGAGAATGTAAAATGTATCTGCAGTGCGCAACCCAAATTCTCCTGGGGTATTTTGCCCAGGAGAGCCAGTTTGTAGTGCAGAGATTTCTGGAACAGCAAGTGTTTCCATACTGTCACTGTCGCAATAGCCTAATTGTGCTTATAAATAAAACTGACTGTGATCATGATCTCAGAAGGAAGTCTTTAATATGGCATACAGGCAGATCCTGTCTGATAGAAGTAATCTGTCCCACAAACCCTGATGTTGACGCCAACCCCCCCCACCCCTATTATGGGGGCAGGCTCAGCAGGCTAAGCCTCCATCTCCATGCCTTTGATCGGAAGGCCACCGGTTCGAGCCTGACTTTGGTAGAGCAGTCACGTCTGTGGGCCCTTCAGCAAGGCCTTCAAGCCCCATCTCCATGCCTTTGATCGGAAGGCCACCGGTTCGAGCCTGACTTTGGTAGAGCAGTCACGTCTGTGGGCCCTTCAGCAAGGCCTTCAAGCCCCATCTCCATGCCTTTGATCGGAAGGCCACCGGTTCGAGCCTGACTTTGGTAGAGTAGTCACGTGGTGGTGGTGCTCTTTGCTGCCAAGCACCAAGCTTGCTGTCACCTATATATATATGTACCTGTGTGTCATGGAGAGCAAGGCGCAGTAGCAGAAAGGGCAATTTCCCCACCGATCAATAAAGAGTCATTATATTATTATTATTATTATCATCATCATACAATTCAAAACACCTTATAGCCCAAACACATAAGTCAAAAATATACTAAAAGAAAAGAATACATTTTAAATAAATGAAAAGATAAAGTATAAATTTACCATGTACCTGACATACTGGTCTGATGTGTCAGCCCTCACTCCCAAACCCCCCCGAGCTGCCAAAATGTCCAGCCGTGTGTGTATGTTGCCTTTTTGTATTGGTGCTTCCATAAACCCTGTGTATCTTGGATGCATTTTGTGTAAGCCAAGATTTACATCGAGAGCTGTGGGCGCTCTTGGGGAGGTATGGTTTGGAGGGACAGTAAATGCCATGTAACACCAGAGTGCACACCTCAGGTTAATGTATAGCGTGATGCATTTTTACACCTGCGGCGAAGCTTTAAGAGAGTACTATGTTCTAGAGACTTCCCAATCGTCAGTCTGGCCGTGTCTTGCCGCTATCAGAAGTCAAAATAATCTAAAACCAGTAGCTGGTGTTCTATCTTATTCCTCTGATATTGAAAGATTCTGATTCAATTCTGTTCATTGTTGAATTTATCAACTTAGGTTGAGTGTGGAGTCAAAAATAATTATGACACAGCAGCAGGAGTCAGGACAGGGGTCTAGCAGAGGGTACAGATGAGCTTCGAGCCCCGGGAAACTTCCTGATGCCTTTGGCCTGCTTCCTCACCATGGCTCATGGAGGTGGGTGGGCCAATGCCCCCTCGACGGCTTGCAGGTAGTGGGGTGTGGCACTGGGAGAAGCGAGGCCAGTTTTCATGGGGGCAGACGGCCTCATACCGGGCCCACCCCACATACAAGGCCCACCCCGCATACCGGGCCCACCCCGCATACCGGGCCCACCCCACATACAAGGCCCACCCCGCATACTGGGCCCGAGACAGAATTATTTCAACTTGACCCTTATGACGCACTACTCCTCCCACCTGGATCTTCACCAGCCCCCCTGGGCAGGGACAACTTCCCCAGCTGTCTCCCTGAGACGGCAGGCCTGTGTGGATATTATTTGTCCTGCTTAAAATCATTACTGTGCATAAACAAAAACACTCCACTAAAATACCCTGCAACACTGAGAGTCAGAACCCGAGCCTAAGCATCTCTAGAGGATGCAGCCAACCAGGGCGGACAGGAGTGGCAGTCCACCACTCTGCCGCGTACACCCCCACCCCGCTGACATTCGTTCAAGTGCCACTAAAGGTAAAGGACGCATCAGGAGAATGGGCGCATAATCTTAGTCTATTTTTACAGTCAATGGCTACAGATTGTTCCCAAAACATTAATAAGGTGCACATGTTTACATCGGTTAGCAGAGGCTGAAGAGAAATGGGCCTCATCCAGCATCCTGGCTTTTATTTATGAACAGCATATTGGTCTGCATGAAACAACCTGACTTTAATGAAATACTTGGCCCTCTCTTCCCCTTACCTCTCCTCTCCTCCTATCCTCTCCCCTGCGCTCCTCTGCTACTCTCATCTCCCCTCCTGACCCCTCCTCCCCCCCCCTTCCCCCAGCCCGCATGTTGCTGCCCATGTGCCAAATGCCAAGTACATTTATCTTCAAAACAACCCAATAAGGACAAATTAATTTCTCGCTTTACATCTTGCCTTAATTTGCATATAATTTAATCTTTGCATGCTGTGTGCTGTAACAATAGCGATTATAATAATGGTATTCATATTCTTTTATGGGGAGTAACCCAGCTAAAAATGAATGGCTGTAGGAGGTTTTCTTTTGGGGTACGTTTGCCCTGACCTTTAACCTGGAAGAGGTTCGGCCGTCTTCCTCCTCCGTAAGACAGCAAGTTAGACATGGCACCCTGGACTGTGAGCCTGTCACACCTATTGTGCTATTTAGCCTCCGGGCAAAGGCTTTCGCGACGCAGCAGGTGCCCCCTGGACATATCGCTGCCGTCAGTGGCCATCTGAACCGCCCGTCCAGAGCATCATATTTCTGCAGGTGGATCATCATTGTCTGACCGCCCCCGGTGATGCACAGACATCCGAGGGCTCTCAATAGGTCAAGCAAAAGAGAAATGGAGTGATGCAGCAGGTGAGGGGGTCCGGAGGCGATATGGAGCACCGTTGGTCCAGCTGTGTCTGCCAGGTCGGATCTGTGGTTCCGTGTCTCTGCACCCACTGTTGAAAGGGTAACCTGAAAGAACCCGCACAGCAACCTGAGACAGAACCCCAGTGCGGGGCTATCAGGCCGCTCAGCCAGTTATGGTTCGAACTTCATTACCAAACTGCATATAACCAGCCAGACTGAGAGCACAAACACAGGTAAACATTGTGATCAGGTGGGTGATGTAACATCCTGCTATTTAGACATGAAAGTCTGCTTTTGTTCAGCTATGAAATTCTGGTCAAATCAAGTCAGTTTTATCTGTAAAATAGGTAGTTATACTCAGTGTGCAAAATACCCATCAATATTCGGGGGGGGGTCCCCATCTCCCTATTGTTGCGCGATACCGATCTAAAATTTCTCTTTTGAGGCTTACAGGGGGTCTCATGGGTTAATCGGGGGTGTCGGACCCCCCCGGACCCCCTGTATTTCACACACTGGTTATACTCAATACAATGTGCAGTGAAACGCTTGTTTTTCTTAACTCCATGACTGTGCTGATATGAAACACAAGTATAAAAGACAAAACATTAAACAATAAACAGCAAACATTAAACAATACTCATAAATAGCCATAAATACTTTACAATTGCCAGCAAATTGTCAGGTGGTAGTGCAAAGGGATGAGTAGTAGTTACACGTGTAAATGGGGGGGGGGGGGGGGGGGCCGAAGGGGGAGGACAAATATAAGAAAAACGAAAGATTAGTTGATACACACAAAACAGTCACGTGTA
>JAODKC010000002.1:21535228-21555157 GCA_026777985.1 Mormyrops attenuatus
CCACGCCCCGGGGCCCCCACCCAGTGGGGGGGCCAAAACCCGTGGTTCCCCCCCCCCCCCCCGGGGGTTAAAAAAAAACCACCCCCCCCCCCCCCCCCCCCCAACCCACCCTTTCAGCCATGCTGAGGTAGGGGTAGGTGCAGGTGGGGGGTGGATGCTTGTTAAAAGGAGCGTGACTCAATGTGCCTGCTCAGTTTCCCACACTGTGGAGAGAGCCCCCCCCCATCTTAAAAACGCCTGGGCTTGAAAGAGGACATCCACTTGTAAAGTAACATTTCTAAAATGGGGATTCTTCCTTCTCTGAAAGGAATTAGTTCAATTTGAGAGGCTGGGGGGGGGGGAGACAATTCATCATTCATCCAGACGAGAAAGCGGTGCGTCGGACAGTCATAAGGCAGCCATTGTGGGAGATTTAAGGGCTGGTGGGGAATGATAGCAGCAGTCTGTGCTGTTTTTTTCAGCTATCTTACAACAACCATCTTCTTTTGGGGGCGTCACAACAAATGAAAACTGCAGGAGACCCCCCCCCACCAACCAGCCAACACTAATAAATGTCTGGTATCTCAGTTCACAAGCAATCGAAGAGAGGAAGGACGTTTAAGGACATCTAAGTGCCAATTCCGGTGGAGCGCAGTTATGAAGGGGCGAGCTTTAATTAATGTCGCTATTTCATTCCCTGAGAACCACCGTAAACTGAAGAAACTGAAAACCTATTTCCATTATTTCAAGCTGAAATTGAAGGTGTTTCTAGTCGAATCGAAAGACCTCAAACAATTTTCCTAAATATCACCAGAACAATGCAAAGAGCTTATATAAGTAACAAAGTCTGAAGTAAATGACAAAGGCTGAATGAAATCAAGCGCACAGCATGTCAAGACAATGGGAGAGTAGAACAAAGCCGGGATGCGCGTAAACAGCGTGGTCCTCCTACACGCTACATTTACGCAGAACCAACGTGTGTCACTAACACATGCCATGCTTTTCATATTTATTCTGTACGGTACTTGTGAACTGGAAACTGCCATTTAGAGGAACGTGGTGTGTAGTATGTTGCTTTTTATATGTGACGTTTGGCAGAAACCATAATGCCAAATCGCTGCTTGTAGCTTTTTTTTAAGGATATTCTTGCCTGGCTGAGAATCTCTATGTCGGGGCCCAGTATCAAAACTCGAGAGCTGCTAGGCCAAAAAATTGTAAAATAAATATTGCAGTGTATTTTTATTTATTTAGCAGATGCTTTTATCCAAAGCAACATACATTTTTTGAGAAAGCAGAGTCAGAAAGTCCCTGAAGCAAATGAGGGCCCCGCTCAAGGGCCCAACAGTAAAATCATTCTGTTGACCTTGGGATTTGAACCAGCAACCTCGTCATTGCAGAAACCCTGTCCTAACCCACAGAGGCTCATAGAACCCACAAGCATTCGTCAGCTGCTGACAGGTCCAGCATCTCACTACACAAAGTTCATGACAGCATCCAACGAAAAACCGGAGCCGCTCTGAAGCCGAAGAGCGGGCTGACCGCTTGTTGGGTGCTGGATATCAGTATATTATGAGTTGTTTCTGCTATTTTACCTACTCTGTCTATGAGTAGAATGAATTCTGGGAAAGCTACATGGCTGCCCAGCCACAGAACCACAATATCCTGTCCTGTGACCCGGTTCATGTCCACGTGTGCCTCACATGAATCTGATCATTATACCATTCTTCTGTAGCTTCACCTCACCATGATTCCTACTGTAAGCAAGAACTAGATGAGGCTGAAAGGAAGCGACAGAAAAACTGGACAGAAAAAGCATGCAACATAGACGGGGAATTTACAAGTCGCGCGGCTATTTTGGGCCCCATCAAGACAGCACCACAAGGCTGAGTGTATGACCCCAAATACTACCGCTGCCCTTCATTTGAGGACATGGCGGATATAAGGGAGCATGGCTGGGGTGGGGGGAAAAGGCGCGTGGCAAGGGGTAAGACATTCTACAGAGGTCACCGTCTCGCCAGGCACGGGGGGGAGGGCTTGAGACTGACGATAAATATCCACAGTGATGATCGCATTTTTTGGCAGACCTCGTTGGAGCCATCGCCTCGTGACACCCACCCCCCCCTCCATCTATGGCACAAACACATGATTGTGCTGAGCAGGATGAGCGGGAGTGATGCAGTCAAAAAACCATGGGCTGCGCCGCGTCAATGTGGCGGAGGCGCCCTTGACGCTTACATCACGTCGCTAGTGCTGGAATCCCCGAAGGGTTTACGGAGGAACGACGACCGCATGCTGGAGGAATTTCTTCAGATGGCTAAAACCAAACGCCGGTGCATAAAGACACTTCTGTTGGGGAGGCGGCTCCATCCTTCACTGCGAGATCTGGCCGACGGGGTTAAACATCCAGCGCCATGAGTAACGAGACCCGTTAGTTGAACTGATACTGCAGGACAGAGAGGAGGTGGGAGCTGGCATGACGAATGGGAGAGGCACAGAAACTTTTGGGTGGGCGGCTGCTTGAAAGCAAACTAAATCCCATTATGCACCTTATGTATTTATTAAGTAATAAAATCTCTTTCTCTGCTATGCACTCTATTCTTATCACCTGCACCTGCACGTTGCATATATCAGCTACACTTCATGTGGCCGCTGTCTTGTCCTGACTGTGTCTGTATCTGCTGTTTGTATGAGATGCATTGAAAACCAGCGACAAAAGCATACTTGGCCAATAAGCCCGATTCTGAGTCTGATATCACAATGACAAAACAGTCAGCGCCTCTTCCTGTGGCTGACAGACTGCGAGGGAATCTAGTCGACAGCACATCGACCAGCTAAGAAGAAGGACCACTTTATCTATGGAGTGCTCTGTCTCTGGGGACATCCCTGTGGACTTCAATCAATGAATGCTCCTCATGCTCACATTAAGATATGTACCTGCAAAGGAGCGAGACAAAGTCAAGGGTTCACGCCGCGGATAAATCTAGGGAATAAAACAGGCACTTAAACACGCTACTTTACCAGCTATGGTGGGTATAAATCCATGCAGAGGACAGAGAAATGCACTAAGAATAACAGAGGACACTTTATGGTAAAGCAAGTGAGCTGAGCAGGACAGGACACTTTCAGACACTCTCAGAGAGTGAGTCTAAGACAAGGCACCAAAAAAAGCATACTCCCATATCTCATAATAAATGGAGGTGGCCCAAAGCCCTTCCCAAATACAGCATGTATGAAATGTTCAGCTAATCACGGCGTAACCAGCTGCGAGAAAAACAGCTGGATGGCACTCATGGCTGATTGGACGACAGCGGCGTGGCAACAATCCAGAAGGTTCCCAGGTAGAAAGAGTCATGGGAAGACAGCCAAAGGACAGCCAAGAGGATGCATTAGCAAGGACGTATCATGTGAGGCAGCGGGCTCCACATTATCCTCTGCTTGGGGGGGGGGTGGAGCTAAGATATACATGAAAGAATTTTTTAAAGTTTTCCTGAGAGAAAAAGAGAAATGGCAGCCCTTTAATTTGGACTACGTGAGGAGGATCAAGTTGTCCTTCACCACGACATAATAAATACCCCTGAGCATGTTTATGTGGCGGCATGGATTTAAAGCTGAGTCTGGTAGCACAAAGGTGAAAATAGATGCGTAAACAGACTCTGATGGACAAATAAAAAATGATCTTTAAAGATGGCTGGAGCTTCCCTCCCCAGGCCAGTGACTGCATTCACGGCTGGTCCATCTCCTCTCAGCTGGGTCCGCAGGGAATTAGAGAGTCGGCGGGGATCCTAGACCATCTCAAAGAAACAGGATTAATTTTTCTTTGCCATGCTGGCCCCCCATCCCTCCCTCCTCAACAGTTCTAGATGGGCCTCGACAGGCCCCGAGGTTAGTGGTGATAGGCTGCTGTACTCACGGCCACTGAACATATAGGAGTCAAGTTTTTCGCCATCTTGGATGTCAGATGTTGCTTCACTGTAAGCATGAGGTATTTCTTCATAAAATACATCAGATTTTAACTGTTCTCTTAGGCTAAGATGGAATCCCATGTTTATACAGTCACGACCATAAATATTTGGACAAAGACAAAGTTTTTCAAGTTTTAGGTTCTGTACATTACCACAATAAATTTTAAAAGAAACAAGTCAGATGAAGTAGAAGTGCAGACTTTCAGCTTTAATTCAGTGGGTAAAACAAAAACATTGTATAAAAATCTGGGGAACTAAAGTAATTTTTCTACACAATCCCCCCCTTTCAGGGGCTCATAAGTAATTGGACAAATTAATGTAACTGCAAATAAAATGTTCAGTTCTAATACTTAGATGAAAACCCTTTGCAGGCAATGACTGCCTGAATTCTTGATCTGATGGACATGACCAGACGCTGGGTTTCCTCCTTTTTAATGCTCTGCCAGGCCTTTACTGCAGCAGCTTTCAGTTGCGGTTTGTTTGAGGGTCTTTCTGTCTGTAGTTTAGTCTTTAGCAAGTGAAATGCATGCTCAATGGGGTTTAGATCAGGTGACTGACTTGGCCATTCGAGAATATTCCACTTCTTTGCTTTAATAAAGTCCTGGCTTGCATTTGCCGTGTGTTTTGGGTCATTGTCCATCTGTATTATGAAACACCGCCCAATCAATTTGGCTGGATTTGAGCAGAGATGACGTCTCTGAACACCTCTGCATTCATTCGGCTGCTTCCATCCTGTGTCACATCATCAAGAAACACTAAAGACCCAGTGCCACTGGCAGCCATGCACGCCCAAGCCATCACACTGCCTCCACCATGTTTTACAGATGATGCGGTGTTCTTTGGATCATAAGCTGTTCCAGCTCTTCTCCATATTTTCTTTCCAACATTCTGATCTTGGTTTCATCTGTCCAAAGAATGCTGTTCCAGAACTGTGCTGGCTTTATTAGATGTTTTTTTGCAAAGTCCAATCTAGTCTTTCTATTCTCAAGGCTTAGGAGAGCCTTGCATCTTACAGTGAACCCTCTGTATTTGCTTTCATGCAGTCTGCTCTTTATGGTAGACTTGGATATTGATACGCCTACCTCCTGGAGAGTGTTGTTCACTTGGTTGGCTCAGCAACGAAGGAGTTTCTCTTCACCATGGAAATGATTCTGCAATCATCTACCACTGTTGTTGTCCGTGGACGTCCAGGCCGTTTTGCGTTGCTGAATTCACCAATGCTTTCTTTCTTTCTCAGGATGTACCTGACTGGATTTTTCCACTCCTAATGTTGCAATTTCTCAAATAGTTTTTTTATGTTTTCGCAGCCTAAGGGTGGCCTGTTTCACCTCCATACTGAGTTCCTTTGACCACATGTTATATGTTCACACCTCAATCTTCCAAATGCAAACAAGACACCTCAAATCAACTCCAGGCCTTTTACCTGCTTAATTGATAATGAAAGAACAAAGGAATTGCCCACACCTGTCCATGAAATAGCTTTTAAGTGAATTGTCCAATTACTTTTGGCCTTTAAAAAGAGGGTGGCACATGTTAACGAGCTGAAACTCCTAAACCCTTCATCCAGTTTGAATGTGGATACCCTAAAATGAAATCTGAGAGCCTGCACTTTATCTCCATACCCATTGTATAACTTCAATTGGAATACATTTCAGTAAACAGGTAAAATAGTAAAACTTGTGTCAGTGTCCAAATATATATGGACCTAACTGTATGTGTTCCTGAAAAGAAAAGTTTCATGCATCTTCCAAGAATGAGTGCATTCTTCTGTATGTCAGCTGTAAATCTGCGAGATGAAACAGAATCCCATCAACACACCTAATGCTTGATACATGAAGTACAACCTGTAGCTCTGCCTGGACCAGGGCTGTCTAGTCTAGCTGCTTTCTGGATAAACAAACAAAACTAAAATGCATTGTGGATTTCCCAAAAGTCAGATATGCTATTGCCAAGTTGAAATACTGAAACTTACAATTCTGACCCCTTAATTCAGATGGATATTTGGTGGAGTGCTTCAGGTAAGGTACAGCACTCAAAGGTTCAAAACATGGTTCCCTGGGCTTTTCAACAAGTGACCTTCAAATTCTGAAGTCTCATGCTTAGTCATTTAGCTGCCCTCCTTTTAAAGGATGTCATTCTGGAACTTGCTGACACTTTCATGAAGGGTTGCCTAGTCTTTTATCTCTTGTGTTGTAGCCCTCCATTTTCTCTGTTTTGGGGCTCCTTTATGATGAGACCTGTGTCTGCTAGTGATGTGTCCCCAGGTAATCCGAGGACCACTTGGAAATCTCACCATTTTGCTTTCATATTGACCTTTTAAAAATGCGCTATCTCTGCAGCACACACCATGTCGGGGCACATTTCATATCATGGAAACAGCTGTATAGTAGCTGCCAACACTACTTTGCCTGTTGGGATGCTTGGAACCAGAGAAGAACATTGGCTTAGAGGCTGATTATCCATGAGGTTGTTGGATCGCATCCATGATGAAGATGAACTGTAATCAGTGCCAAGGTACCCAAATAGAGATTGTATAAACAGGTAAAAGCACACACTGAGTGCAGGGGTACCCCCTAATTTGGAGTTAAATTTTGGGCTGTCACTATCGATTATATCAATAATCAAGTAATCTACCGATTATTCTGATGATTCATCGAGTAATCGTTTATAATACAGTATAATATAATATAATATCGATGCACACCAAGTCAATTTAGGCAATCCAATTCACTTAAGTTGCATGTTTTGGGACAGTGGAAGGAAACCGGAGGATCCACCGAAAAAACCCCTGCATACCCAGGGCAAAGGTCAAAGCGTGCTGCCCTGACAGGCCTTTACAATGCACAATGTTAATATCAACATGGGATTTCATGCACATGCAATTTTCATATTGCAACAATCGTGATAGTCTGCTGGGTTCAAAGCACCAGTAAGATGCGCTAAAACATTTTTACTCAGTCTGTCACGTCCCTCCGTGCAGCCCTCATGTGCCACACCCACCTTGTTAACCTCGTGTGGAATCCCTATGTTTGCCGGCTGTTCTACGTTTCCTGCTGTTTGTCTTGTGTATTTCAGCCCACGTTCTAGTCTGTTTCATTGTAGTTTTGTGACGTTTGTCCAGCGTTTTCCTCGTTTCCCTGATTAAAACCCTGTTTTTGGACTCCCGTCTCCCGAACCTGATTCCTCGCTTCCAGCTCATCACCCGATGTAACACAGTCATAGGAAACCAAACTTAGCAAACTTTGCTATTTTAATGAGGGTTCCTTTCTGCATTATCTAGTGTATGTTACAACTGGATTGTGCCTGCTGGCACAATTCAAGGCACCACCAACTTATGTGACAGTCTGTGATGGTTGCAATGTGAACTTTTTCCAATATTGTTCAGCCCTAACACACAATACATTCACAAAAATAATTCATATTAATTCCCTATATGTACTGTATTATGTAAAATGATGTGGGTAAGTGATGGAGTGAACCTTCGGTTTAGAAGCGATTATTTTGACATACAGGAATCTTAGAAAATAAATTAAGCAAAATAATTTAAGTAATGTGACTTAATTTAAGACAAGGACTGTCTAGACAATTCCGAGAGGCTCAATGGCACATATTCATAATTTGTGTGTGTAAGTCACCAAATCCAATCTTAAATTACCTTAATAACTGTCATGTTGCCTAAAAAGACATTTTGAAATTATGTAACCAACCCATAGCGAGTGTCAGCCAGATTTGAACTCCAGACAACTAAGCAGCCTGCAAGTTACAACACTAATGAAATCAAAACTGCTATTTTCAATTTAATTCAAAGGGCTTTCAGGTTTGTGTTAATATGTTTCTGGGGACTGTCCATTTATTTCTATGGGGAAAACTCTAATCCCAACAATGACACCCTTAACCCCCACCCAGCCCTAACCTTAACCACAAGTAACCAAACAAGATACAAGATTTTGGCAGTATTATTTTTTTGATCGCAGTCACAGAATTTAATAAAACTGAGTTTCCCCTTGTAGGGACCGAGAACATGTCATCACAAGGTCAAAATAACAGGTGTTTATCACATTGTGGGGGATATTTGGTCCTCACAATGTAATACAAACATGTACACACCCAGAAACTCACACAGTATATCCTATGCATGTATTTATCTGTCTGTCTGTGTGTCTGCGTGTGTGTGTAATCCATCTATCTACATCCATCAGTCCATCCATTTGAAAATCAATCAATGATAGACCAACAGATGGATGGATGGATAAATAGATCTGTATGGATACCTATCCTTCTATCCATGATAGAAATGGAAAGACGGCTATCAGGGTTGGAAAGAGACGGATATCAAAATAATATCCACAGATATCTTCCATCCTGATGGATGCAGGGGCGTTCTTAGGGTCTTGAAACACTGGGGGCTTAGCCCAGCCAAGAAATCTTTAGGTGTTCACTTGATAATTACATCATTTTCAGCTCTCAGCCCTCTGCAACTTGGTGGGTTGACTGCATAATATAGAGAGGCCATGAAATGACTAGTTAGTGAAACCAAAGTTCCATGTTTCAGTCAGAATGGGCATTTATATCTTGTAGCCATCCACAATGGTATGAATCAGTGAAGAAAAGGATGTGTCAGTAATTGTTCTGTCGAGTTGAGCTACTTTGTCGAGTTAGGCTACCGCAGTGCTAATCGATAGCCCTAACCCTAACCCTAACCCTTACCCCCAAAACACCCCTAAAACCCCAACCATAACCCCCAAAAAACACCTAAAACCCTAACCCTAACCCCCTAAAACCTAACCCTAATCTAAAGACGGTGAAACTGCACAAGCGCAGAAAGGCTCGATAGCACGTCTCGATAGGTAGCTCAACTCGTCAGAACAGCTATGCAGCTGGCTTTTTCCAAATAATAATGTAAAACTTTGGATAGAAAAAAAAATCTATTTACAACGTATTATTGGTACGTTTCTGAATAATGTATTCATATTCAGGTGCATCCCTAAACTATGTCAAGCTCTCATTTTTGAGCCACAAAAGCATTATTTAATGATGAATGATGTGCATTTTGTCTACAAAAGCATAAAGACCTTTCAAAAGGAATGTTTCATTTTGTGCACAGAATTGATGTCAGCAGTTTGCATTTTGTGGACAGAATAAAGTCATTTTGTGGTCGAAATGCATTTCGTGAATGATACACAGTCATTTTGTGGAAGAAATTGATTCTGTGGAATCACGAAATGCATTTCGTTTGCTGAGTCACGAAATACCTCTCGTGTTTTGCTGAGCCACAAGAGGTACATAGCAGACGCATGCCTGTGGGGGGAGTAATGCCTTCCAATGACCAGAAAGTGGAGCGGTGTAATTACGTACAACTCCTATTTAAATATAATAAATATACAAATAATTCCTGGGCTCATACTTTTACTGATGTATGTACTCCTTAGTGTCACAAATTTTTTTCACTGCATTTTAAATATTTTCAAGCCAAACCAATGAATGTTCTTGGTGCTGATTCCCTCCAATTGTATACTATGTTACCATGCCATTTTCCCCTGAATAACACTGTCTCCGATAATTCAGATGAGACAGGCTGGGTAGCCTGTGTGTAAAACGCAACAATAAAATGGTGAATATCAACGGATTAACACAAGGAATCACAGACTGTTTGCGGATCCTCATAGAATCGCTGGTGTCGCAAATTGCAAATGGAGCTACAGTTAGTCGACCCAGTTTGCAGAGTGTTCAGGGGGGCAGCCAGGACAAGGCAGTCACTAGTCAACTGCCTATTGTAAAGAGGGTTCTTGTTATGCTCCTAATCAGCTAGTGACTATTGTTTTTGACATTTAAACAGGGTTGTCAATTTTGGTCACCTGGCTAGCGTGAGATTTTCAGTTCAAGACAAGTCTGCACACACATTTATATGTATTTAACTGTTTGATTGCCTTGTAAATAGTCTGCAGGGTTTGCAAACTACACTTTTGAGCACTTTTGATGTAGATAATTCTAGTTTTATAATGAAATAATACAGATTTACCGTAAGATTTCTTGCGTGAGTGTGAGAATCTGAATGTGTGAGTATCACGCCAGATGCATGAGAGTTGGCAACCCAGATTAAAATACATGGGTTTGGTTCTCAAAGTTTTCTGTGAAATGATGTCAGCTAAAATGGGTCATTTTCAAACCTGTGAAAATAGGCACATCATTCAGTCATGCCAAACCTCTTTTGTTGTTTTACATTACAGATGTCTTTAAAATAATTCCCAAACATCCTTCCCAATGGCCCTTGTTTGGCGTTAAATGGCAATCCCGGTTTTATTTTGCAGTCATGCTCGTTTTTGGTTGTCGGAGCAGTCTGTCAATATTTAATTGTCTGGTTTCTGCCCTGTTATGGATACTGCTGAACAAATTGCGGATTCGTTTCGCCTTGCACTTACTCGATGATTTTCTCATGATCGATCCACCTTCCTCACAACCCGGCTCCTCGCTGTCTAAATTTTAAAGTATTATTAGGGAATTAGGCATCCCCTTATCAGAGGAGAAAACTATCGGCCCACTCACTTCTCTGGAATTTTTGGGTATCGTGTTAGACGGCAATGAGATGAAAGCCTATCTGCCGTTCGCCAAATTGAATCAAATACGCAAAATTTGCCCCACGTTCATGCATTCGTCCTCGGTTTCCAAACACGAATTGCTTTCTATTTTAGGGCACTTAAACTTCACCATTCGTATCATCCCACAGGGTTGCTCATTTATATCACGTTTACTTGATCTCTCTAAATCGGTTTCCAGGTTAAATGACATGCTTATTTTAGATGAAGGCTGTTTTTCTGACCTTAAATTTTGGATTACGTTTCTCAGTCATTGATATTGCATTTAGTTTCTCTACAACAAATTTACTGATACGTCCCACTCGCGTTGCATTTGCAGGTTTCGGTGGGTATTATCAAGGCTCTTGGTTCGTGGCACGATGGCCCTCGAATTTCGTGACTTTACATCCCCTGGCCGCGTCCTCAGCCATCCATGAACTTTATCCTACTGTTGTCGCTTGTGCTGTATGGGGAAAAGAATTGTCTCCTAAAAATTTTCTGTGATAATGAAGCTTTTGTTTCTATGTTAACTCTTTCCCTAATCGGGCCCTTAGCATCTCCGATATTTCTTTGTCAGCCTCATCCTTTTCTATCTTTTTAAACAGTAGCAAATCAGATTCTGTTGGTGCCGGGTCTACTCTCTACATTGCATGTAACAATGCTCTGTAATGTCCCTTTGCATCCATGATAAAATATCTTAGAATAAGGCCCCGTTTCACTTCCTCAGACTCACTATTCCTAACTCCTCAGGGCACATCTATGTCTTATCTGTGGTTCGACTCTCTTATTTATTTGTGGGATCCCTCACGCTCATTATTCCGGGCACTCCTTTCGGATTGGAACTGCATCCACAGCATCTCATCAGGGAATTCCGCTATCGGTGTTGAAACTCCTAGGATGATGGTCGGCCTTCAATTTTGCCTCATACATCCATGCAGATACCTCCATGATCCTGGAGGCAGAACGTGCCATCACTTCATCTGACGTAAGTAACAAGCAAATAGCAGTTGGTGATGATCTAAGCAAGCCCCTTTTAAAAATATCATTACTTAAAACCATTAAATATCACTGGCATCTCCATAGCGCCTTTTCTCATATCAGCCGCTCCATTGCTCCATAGAAAGTCTTTTGTGTCTCCATAATGCTCTTGCATTAATATAGCAGCTCCATACTGCTTGCAAAGCGCTTAGCGTTTCCTTCCAACGTCCTTTCATCGTTGCTGCCAGTATTTCCCATATGTGCTGTTTCTCAAATTTTCCTGGTGCCTATGGACTAAGTCATGACAGAATGATAGGAGTCCAAGAAAAGATGCCTCATCTGACCGAGAGGCAGCACCTCAGTGTATTCGAAGAGGTAATATACTGGCTGAATCAGGCCGAGGTCCAGGGCGACCCGGTGGCGCTGGCTTTAGGAGATGTCCCCGGCCAGGAGTGCGCTCCTGCTGAACAAGGTGCGCGACAATCTCCGGTAGCTGTTGCTGAGAGTGGCGGAGTTAAAGACCAAGCAGGTAACTCACACCATTGTCCGATCCATCGTCGGAGCTCCCAGAGGTATCCCAAACTCTGGCGAAGCATCCAAGCATCCAGCCAGAGAAAGAAGCGGAGAAAGCAGGAAGCTGGAAGACGAGCCGGTAATATTCCTGGGGGCTGTCTCCATGTCCATTTGTTCCCCGCCAGGTGTCAGGAGGAGCCCCTCCCGATTTTAAAGCCAGCAGTGTGCGCGCCTGAAGCCACTGCCGCCACCCCTGAGCATGTGCCCATGGCTTTGCTCCCAGTCTCCTTTCCGGAGAAGTGCCTGGCCTTTAAAGGGGCCAGGACAACAGAGGATGCCATCCCGCGGGTCCCCAAGATCCCAAGGAAGGCGACGCTTGCGGCCGGGGTGCAGTCCCCTGCTCCGCCCCCTGTGGTTCCTGTGCCGGTGGTCAATGCTCCACCCCACGAGGTTCCTGCTCCACCCCTCGAGGTTTATGATCCGCCTGTTCCAGTCCCTGCCCCTGATTCCCCAGACTCCGTTCCCATGACCCTGGCTCCTGTCCCCGAGGAGGTCCCCAACTGTCGAACCATCGCTCCTCCTCCCTTAGTGGAGCTGGAGGAGGACCTCGAATGGGACCCCTCGGGGATTACCCTGACTTCCCCAGTGACTCCTTCTCCACCACCACCCCAACCTGGCAGATTCCGGCCGGATCCCCACCTTTCGGCCTCCCAGAAAGGGAGAGGACTCCTGCGCCGGGGTCGGGTCCCATCCACCCTACCACCTGGTTCGTCTTCGGTCTCGCTGGCTGTGGCTTAAATTATTTATAATTTTAAAGTTCAAAATATATTAGGTTGGCTCTCCCCTCTTAACCCATCATGAGGCTTTTGAAATCAGAGAAAGTCACTCATTTCTTAAGAATGGTTTAACAGACACATGAAACGATGCTTTACTTGCCATCTGTACAAGTAAAGTGTTTGTTTAAACATATCCCATCATTCCTTTTTAAGACACACTGTTCCCTACCAAGACATATTGTTACAATGGTTTTGGTACTTCTCTGTTCACTTGTTTTCAGCTCTTTTCCTTTTTTGTGCCCAGGTGTTCCTGATTACTACCAGCATACAGATTTGGTCGCTGTTAGTAGAGGGGAGAATAAATGGCTGGTTTGGGGAGCACTTACTCTTTCCTTTTCGTTTGGTTCATTGAGTGCTGGGAGCCGTTCTGGAGGTGCATTCAGTTCCAATGAACAAATATTTGTCTGAGCTGCCATTAGTTTTATTCGAGCAATCTGATAAATTTCTGGATACAATCTGAAGCGTTTGCCTTGAGACATACGTGTGTTGTCCCAGTATAAATGAAACTCCTTTTGGGAGGGATACAACTGCTCTCAGGATGCCTCTTTTTTCTTATGAATCCTGAGCCAGTTTTGTAACAAATGGGGGCTTGTCTGGGATTAGAGCATAATAAATTGTTTTATAAGATCATTTTTGTAGGAGCATTTCTTTTTGTTGTTTGTGACATCCCACGATTAGTCACCTGGTGAGTGGTAAACTTCTTAGTTTCTTATTCGGTCTTTTTCATGTTTGCTGTGATACGCTTTGGTTTATATCACTTGGTTGCTTTTGACGTTCTCAAGTTCAGCATTTCAAGCTCACCTACTCTGGGGTTAACCACTGAAGACTACCAGAGTATTGGAGTGTCGCATCAGTAATGTTTTTGTTTGCCAAGGAATGAATGGACTGCATTCAGCAGTAATCAGCCACTTAAATGAGTTAAATTTTCCATACTTACCTTATTGGAGAGTTTCACTTTCCTGATTGGCTGATTGATACTTTCTTGTCTGTGAGGGGAATTAGTATGACTTTTTTAAATTAAAATAAAACATATAGAGGTAAAAATAAAGCTAGGGGCCTGAGCACAAGCCCGGCTTTCCATCCAGTATTTTATAGTGGGGTTCAGGGCCTTTCTCGAGGACCCAATCGAGACATGGCTACGCCGCCAAGCATGGGATTAGAGGCAGCAACCATCCAATCACAGGCAGAGAAGCCTAAACCACTGAGCCACACACCACCCCCTGTGACAGATAAGCTGGTTAAATGATGGAGACAGAGAAAGCCCACTTAGCAAATTCTGTACTTAGTCCTCACAGGTCAAGCTATGACAATAAGGGCTTTGACCGCCAACACACCCTGTAGCCCCTCAAGAATCTCCCCAAGGGACCCACTCATTCCACTAATTAGAGGCAATTCCACAGTTAACGACAGCCTTCAGGTCAGCCGTGATTGCCCTGCTGCTGAAGACTGAAGCTGTTAATTAATAATTTACCTCACTTCCCTAAAGCAGTGAAACTGAAATGGCATGCCAGATTAGAGCGATCGACTACGGACACACACAGAGCCAAAAATCCACCGGAACTGGGGACTAGATCACTCCAACAGCCGGCCTGCATTTGTTTTCACAGCCTCGAGCTGATCCATGTGTGCTGACAACGGTGTTCCGGTTTGCCAGGCTGCTTCTGTTTCATCTCCCGGTCGTCTTCCGTGGGGCATGGGGCCCTTTGATGAGCAAAGGCTCATGGGATTGCACCAATGAAGCCTGGCGACGGCTGTTGATTTCCAAGCAATCACCTGAAGCTCCCCGTGTTGCAGCTTTTTGGCAAGGCACGTCACGATGAGATCTTGAAAACAACAAAATATGCCTCTTGTGAAGCAGATGAAAGTGATACACTGCATTAAAATGGAAGCACAATCCGATATTTTATTTTTTTATGGGCTTGTAAAAAAATAAGACTCTTTGCTATCGTGACTTTTTATGAGACTTCTGGGTTTGTAGGGTACATATTGGTGTTTCACTAAAGTCCTCCATTTTGCAGGCAAGTCATTCATATAAACAGTTGTGAAATATTCTCATCCAGTATTCCATCTTATTCACTCCATCTTAATATTCCTTGTAGTTTGTCATTCTCGGGTGACCCGATTGCTCACAGCTACATTGCTAAACTGTGTACCAGATATGTTTTGAATTAATGAACAAGCATCTGAACGTTTTAAATTAAACACAAATATGTTACTTTTAGATGTTCATCAGGAGCAGACTGGGAAAGTAGGTTATGCAACTCAGTATAGAATGAAAATACGCTAACCTCATAAAAACACAGTACACATTCTTGGACAGAGCTAAAATACTCCAATCTCGTAGATGCACAGTACACTTCACTGGACAGAACGATAATACTCCAACCTCATAAACACAAAGTAAATTTGACTGGTTAAAGCAGTAATACTCCAACCTCATAAATGCACAGCACACTATACATCTCAGGGTCAGTGTCCGTCCATCATTGTCCTATGTGATCGATCCCTGTTTGGCCAGCAGGTGTTGCTGGCCATCCTGTTCCCTCTGTCATTATCCCTAGTGCCTCCCTAGTTGCCATGTTCCTTGGGCTGCCGCATAGCTCAGAGCATGCAGCACCAAGGCTGTAACACTGCAGTCATGGATTTGAGGCCAGCCACACTTTGTTTTGTTGTAGTTGTGTAACCTATTTGTCTCCGGTTTAATTCTGTTCTGCTTGTGTTGTGGTTCTCCTGTGGCCTGTACTACGAAGCAGGGTTACTGGCTTATCGGAGTAACTTGTCGGATTTAAGGTACCGCAGTTTAAATGGACTTCATATTAGTTCACTTACATTTTGCCAAGACTACCTTAAATCCGACAATTTACCCCGATAAGCCAGTACTGTAACTCTGCTTTGTATTACAGGCCACTGGTGTTAGCCCTCAGTTGTGTGTCAATATTCCAAGTGTTTATTTCCTGGTATGTAGTCATTAGTTTCCTAGTTTATGGTATTAAGTTCCCTAGATACTGTATGTGTTAATTGTTATTTAAGTTTCTCCACCTGTGGCCTGTTTCCCTGTACTGTGCTCATTGCTTAATTGTCTTAATGATACACACCTGCCTTTTGTTAATCTCATTATTTGTGTATTTAAGTCATGCCTTTGTCCTGTTCCTCAGTCTGCTGTTATGGATGTTGCTTAGTGTTTGTGCCTCTGTTCCACTGCCTAGTTCTAGTCCCTGTGGTTTTTGCTTGGCTTCTTAGTTATGCATTGTTTTAGTTAATTCAGTATTATTCCCTGTTTGTTTTTTGACCCCTCATGGTCCTTTTGTTTTGTAGTGTTACCCTGTGTCTGGGCATTTTTTAAACTTTTTTTTCTAATATACCCTTGTTTGGCTTGGAATCGCAAGTGGATTGTCACCGTGCCCTGGGTCCGTAACGTACTAGACGTTGTGATAATGCTCCAACCTCATGAATTCACAGCACGATATACTAGACAGAGCTATTCCTGTGTACTGATTTATTTATTTTTTTTGATTATCATGACATGCAGGATGAAGGACTTGAGGGCAGGCACTGTAGCAAAACAAAAGGTGGTTTATTGAACTCAAAGAACAGAGACTGGAAATAAATGGTATTGTGAGGGATCAAAAATGGGAGGAGCGGGACAGGGAAGGGCACAGGCAATGAGAGGCTTTGACGTCAAGGGCAGGATTGGGAAGCATGTATATATGGGGCTACCAAGGGAATTAATGAAAGGCAGCTGGGAGTGATTAACAGAAAGGTTGTCAATGACTGGACTTGGGAACACAAGACTTGGAAGCATGTATATATGGAAGAAATGAGGGAGGTATCGAGACGCAATCGGGAGTGATTAACGTGAGGGTTACGAATGGGAGGAAGTTGAGGGGGATAGATGTTGCTTGTTCGGGTCATGACAGGGAGAAGACCAGCAGGGATATGACATTGATGCATTTTCTTAGTTTGTTTCGTTAAATTCTGTAAAGGGACTTCTGGAAATGTGCTCTATACATTAAACATTATTGTTGTTATAAATGGCAAATAAAGAATCTCGAATGTAGAACCTGAAACAAGTTCCTCTGTCATCTTCAGCCCCTAGTATGATCGATCGGGTTTAAACCTGAAAATCCTTGTCCATAATGTGATTTTAAAGGACCACTACCATTCAAAGCACTTCATTAAAAGGGCACCTGCAACCCAAAAGTTCAGCCTTGAAATGTAGCAACGGTCTGACCTTCCTGTCCATCAGGTATTCCGGCCACGGGTCACGCCAGTACATTTCCAAAGTGCTTCTGCTGCTTGCCACAGCAGCAAGGCCATGGAGGAAAGGCAAAACAAGCCTTTCCAAAAGTGAATTGATGTCTTTCTGGCACTGCAGGCAGGCAGGCTGTCAAAAGAATGAAAGTTCCCCAAGAATCCATTTAGGAACAATAAGTTTTGAAATAAATTTAAATTAGGGGAAAAATGTCCTTCAATGTGTTAAATATTCATTTATGGAGACAGGTGGAGCACATTTTGGCTGCAGTTTTCCTGCCAGCTAATCTTTCTAGTTCAGTTTGTTTATTCCGGGTGTTAGAAGCATTCACAAGTTTGGAGTCTAGTTCCTCTTTTTGGATGTAGGTCTGCAGTGGGGGGGTGTACCTGACCCCCCAAAGGAAACATGCAAAGAGAAAGACAGTATGATGGATTGAATAAGGGTTCTGTGTGTAGCCGGGATATGAGAGATCAGGTTTATGCAGGTACTTAGTTCACCGATGATCATAATTGGTTCCTTCCCAGATTAGTTTGAAACTCATTTTAGTTAGGAATGGATTTTGCCATTCATGCCTCATTCGGATCTCCTGTAGTCTCCTTATTGATGAGGTGGTGTCTAGCTCAACAGGATGGGATTATGCAATTGGGAGGTTACCAGTTCAAATCCCACAGTGATTTTACCATTGGACCCTTGAGAAAGGCAACCAAGGGAATTGCTCCAGGGATTGGCTGCTTGCTCAATGTCTCTGTGGAAAAATCATCTGATAGTTATAGTGACCTTTAGTTATCGGTGGATGCTGACTATATTCTCCTTCCAGGTAAGGTGTGGCAAACACTGGGCTGTAGTTCATAAGTGTTTTTGTTAATCTCTGAAAATATGAACGTAAATTATTTCATATCCTATTCAGACATGTTGACTGTGAAATGTATAACACTAAAAAAAATGGACTGACCCTTTGACTGAATGCTGCAGTTTCTGCATGTTGTTTGTGTCTGACTGAATACATGCTGAAACCCAGAGTGGCTCAGGCATGGGAGCCTGTTAGATGAAGTCAGTGTGTTCTGCTTAACCTCAGCTGTATAAATCTGATTCACTCAGTTCACTTTGGATGAAAGTGTGAAGTAATCAAAAACTGACATGACCCTAGTTAGACTTTTTTCACCCTGGACATGGGATGGAATACCTCAGGGTGAGGCAATTTAATCCTGTTTCTTTTTCATTGTAAACAAGACTTCACCTCAATCAGACTTATACATTCCTGGTAAGAATTATTGGCACTCATGAGTTGTAAGTATAGAACGTAGAATGTCTTCAGAAATAAATGCAAATGAACCAATTTTGCTTTTGATTGCTTCTGGTGTCGTTTTCACAACGGCAAAGACGAGAAAGCTGACTGAGAGCATCACAACTTTTATTATAAAAAAATAATTCCAGAGTGGTAGAAAAGTAAAAGATGCACTGGCCAGCGATGAGGCCTGACCTAATTCCCATTGAAAACCTGCTATTGCAAAAAGGACTCCGGCAAGCTTAGAAGAGCTTGAATGCATAGCAATGGAAGAGTGGCAGAACCTACCAGCAGATGGATGCAAGAAGCTTAGATGGCTACAAGAAATGCTTAGAAGCTGTCATTGTTGTCAAAGGTTCTGCAACCAAAGATTAGTGAAGGGTGCCAATTATTGTGTCCAGTGTACATTTTAAGTCTATTTTTTGTTTCATTGTATGACAGCTTTTTGTTGTTATTTAATAACTTTGGACATTTTATTTAAAATTTGGATTATACAAAATTGGTTCATTTGCGTTTATTTCTGAAGATATTCTACATTCTGTACTTACAATTGACCAATAAAGTACCAATAATTCTGACCAGAACCGTAGTCAGACTCAAAAAATGTCATCGTGAGGATTAACATGAATTGTGTAAGTGGTCCAAGGAGTAAGCTAAACCCTGCATGTCACGGGTGCACTGGCAGGGCAAGCTGGCAAGCAGGTGCGGGAGACGTAAATGCGAATAAACAGGGTTTATTCAGGGATACGGGAGACGAACCGGGGCGAAAGCACACAGCAAACATCACAACATCAATGACGGATCTGGGGAAGACTGACTGGAACGCGGACTAAATACACAGGGTAACGAGCAGGAAACGGAAAACAGCAGGTAAACGGAAGGATTCCACACGGGGTTAACGAGGAGGTGTGGTCCACAGGAGGGCGATCGGGGCTGGGTGTGACACTGCACAACAGCCTATTTTTAAATGCATATTTATCCTTAAAAATCCCATTTGAGCTTCAAATAAAAGTTTAGGATTGATTAGATGACACCACATTTTGTTCCTTGCTCTCCGTAGTAATCTTGAAGGGCTGTTCAGTAAGGTTCAAAGGCATTGATAATCTGCCTGTTCTGCTTTGTCATTTTCCAGCTGTCACATCCATAAAAAGTCACATACCATCTTCTGAATAGTTTTGATCATTGAGACACTTCAGTACATTTTTTTTCTGGATATTTCATTGACATATTCATTCACGGACGGATCCTTTCTTTTTGATGAATGTTCCCAAGAGGGCAAAGACTGCTCACGATATCTACATCTTCACCATTTAAATATACAGTTAGGTCCATATATATTTGGGCACTGACACAAGTCTTACTATTTTACCTGTTTACTGAAATATATTCCAATTGAACTTATACAATGGGCATGGACATAAAGTGCAGGCTCTCAGATTTCATTTTAGGGTATCCACATTCAAACTGGATGAAGAGTTTAGGAGTTTCAGCTCGTTAACATGTGCCACCCTCTTTTTAAAGGCCAAAAGTAATTGGACAATTCACTTAAAAG
>JAODKC010000002.1:21562389-21582584 GCA_026777985.1 Mormyrops attenuatus
CCCCCCCCCCCCCCCCCCCCCCCCCCCCCCCCCCCCCCCCCCCCCCCCCCCCCCCCCCCCCCCCCCCCGGATGCAGCTATCCCTTAATCACAGCTTTCATGTCAGAGAGAGGAGGATGTTGCCCATTTAGCTGCACCACTTAGCTACTGTGTAAGTCCTAATGAAAAATACACTTTTGAAGAAATACTGGGAGATATCAAATAGAAATAAATATAAAATGCAAAATGTAATGGAAAACGCTTTTTAACAGAGAAATGCTTAGGAATATATAAAAATAATAAGGAGCTAATAGCTACTAGCGCTGGGCAACATATTGTTACAACTGGACTTAAGGAGTTTGCTGAAATGGGCTTCATTATGACAAAATCAAGCTATACAGAGAACCAAAGTGCCCCGAACTGGACTGAGTTACTCTTACTGCCAGGTTTCCTGCTAAACGGACACTGCGCCGGGGCATGGACATGAGCGAGAGCATCCAGCAACACATGAAATAAATAGAAAAACTGGCTTATTTGTACTTTATACACTGTTTTTTTTAGCCACTGTTCTTTCACTGCAAGCTGTTTACATGGACATCTCTGAACTCGGATAATATACAAACAAACTCCACAGTCATAGTGGAAAGTTGCACTATGTACAGCATAGTCGTTTATTTATTTATTTATTTCTGTACTTTGTTTCTAACTTGTCGTGTTCTGCGTAAAGCCATTTTTAAAGCCACGGATAAACGCCATTCCTCCTCACTGTATACCTGCGTATTTTGAAATGGCAGTGAAGTTTGACTTGACTTCAGGAGGAGCTGCAGGAAGACGACTCGGGTGCATGTGGAAGGTGGGTCACGGGCAAGAACGAAACCGGGATACAGAGCTAAGAATCAACAGCCCAACTAACAGATCAGAACGTGGAAACTACACCGTTGGTGTGAGATGGAACAGTATGGAACAATGATATACTGTACTGTTCAGTGTGTAGAGAGTATGGAGTCTGTGCTGGATCATCTTAATGACGTATCAGGAGATACAGGCACAACGTATACTGCACGGCTGCCATCACGCGCCCAAGCTTTCAATAATATATCAGTGTATATCGAAAAATAAAATATATATCCTTTTATAATCACTGCAGTAATTAGCTGTGAGGAAAGTAGACAGACTTTATGAACAATGTGGGTATCAGAAATAAATGTTTAATTGTCCCTTAGAGAAATTCATCCACCTTAGATTATCCTTTTAACATCAGTTTTCCATTAAATTATATTGTTCTAAACTTTAAAATAGCCCATAGAGAGGGGAGGAGAGATTTATAACCACTGCTGTATGTTCTTGATGATGTCAGCTGGGTATAACTCCTGTAACCCAGGTTAGAATATTGCAACTATCTTCGAGAAGCTGTGCGTGTTGTATTTATGGTTCTGTAAAAAGCCCTGCATAACCTGGGGCTACACAAAGATTTTATTGCGGCATTATCATATAGAGGCATAACAGCATAAAATTAATGGAATATTCACATTCACCATGGAAAAATACATAGTGATTAGATTAGCAGTGTTTCCCAATCCGGTCCTCAGGAAGACACAGACAGTCCACGTTTTTGCTCCCTACTGTAAATGAACTGTCCGGTAGAGAGCTGGCAGAGACAAAAAATGTGGGCCATCTGTGTGTTCCTGAGGACCGGGTTAGGAAACACTGAATTAGAAGATGAGTAGAACATGGTGCAACAAACTTCACCTACCTGCATGTGTGCAAATGCAGATCATCTGGACCAGGCACAGTGCAAACTGTCCGTAATAAGATGCACCGGGACAGTGCCCAAATGTCAGCCCCTCTACAGAATAACTGCAAGACTCATGTTAGTGCGCAAAATATTTAGTTAGGTATTGCTATAGCCAGCCATATTTGTTTATGACGGCTTACTAAACTGTGAAAATGTGGACAAAGTCACGTGTGATTCAGTGATGCATTCATAGGGCCCTATTGTGTTCATTTGACAAAGGAGGGGAGATTAATGATGTACTGTAAGGGGGCAGTCGATCTTCCTTTTCATAGTCAGTACTGCTACAGATCCTGCCAGAAATTGCCACTCTGTTTCTCCACGAAGGATGCCTTTACTATGTGCTTGTGTGGGGCTGGATCTGAACTATTGTGGTAAAATTAGTCTATATGCCTGATCAAAAACAGAACGTTAATTAAATATAACCAAAGCAGCTAATTCTAGCCAGAGGAAGCTTTGTTTTTTAGCAGTTTAGAGTTGTTCCCTTTTCCCAGACATGTCCTCTTTTTTTCAGTCCATAGTACCTTTCTTTTTAAACCAGCTTAAATACCTTACCAAGTGTTTAAACCTTGTTCCGATTTATAAGGTCACCATTTGGGTTTTTGAAAGCCTCACAGCCCAAGAAAACACAATGTTATGTTTTCGTGTCTCAGTCCCTGAGAGCATTCACATCCAGTGTTGACCCCACCGTATGTACCTCATCACGGGGAGTCATAGATGGGGAGTCATAGATGGGGAGTCATAGTCGCACCCATACTGTATGTTCACCAAGGACCACCAACCGATGAGACCTAACCAGACCAAGCCGAGAGTGACACAGATGAAACTGTAATAGTCGTCATCAGTGCCAGTCAAAGCCCCCCCCCCCCAAGAGAACTTCACCTCCCAGCTAATTTCAGTACCAATTTGTCTTGGACGGGACACTCTACCTGTGTGTGGGTGGGGATGGGTGTCAGGGGTAGTTAAGCTTGTCTGGGGTCCCTGGTGGGGTTTGACTGATACTAATCAGTGTGCCCTCACTTCGTTCATCATGGCACTGGTCGACATGACCGTTGTCTGGAAGAGTTATTACGACGCTCCACGTCATGCACATGGAAATATCGGTGCGGCAGATTTTGTCAACAGGCCAAAACTGCAGGAAAATCCACACAGAGTGAAAGGTCAACTATGGCCCATTATGTGAGGCAATATGTTTTAAGGTCAACAGAAGCACAGCGACACTTGTATAAACTCTTTACGAGGTCTATCTTACCGCTTCCTTCGGTGGTTAACACTGATTCAGTTTTATACTCCATTTCCACCATGGGTTTATGGTCTTGTGTAGCCCTTAATCTCTCATGTCCCAGATTTAAACCCTGCTTTGTTCTGAATGTGGTAAGTGATGCCAGAGCTCGTGTCACACTGAAAAAATGGCAGAAATGGACAGCCCTTAAACTGCAAGTGCCGGTGACATCTCAGCTCTGCTTCCTTTACATTTCATTATCAAGGTGAGCGCTGTCACCTGATTCTGCTTTTCTCAGATGGGACACAAAGTGAAATTCATCTAGCATAATTGAACTTACCCCCAAACAAGCAGGTTGACTGAGATTTCCAGGTGCTTATCACCATGCCAACAGGAGCTAACAGACAGCAACATGAAGACACGTCAATATTTATGAGTTTCAAGGGTCCTCCGTTGCTGTTTACAACACTGTAAACCAGATTTCTGGTGTTTAAAACTTGCAATAAAAAAGGAATTCTTTTTCTGAGGGAATTGCCCAGGTTTATAAATTTTGTTGCAGCATGTTCATAAGTCAGATTTCCCTAGGTGTGAACCTTTACGGTCACCAATCAGAACCGTCCCTAAGGATTTTATCCATGCACAGGAAGCTGTGTCAGCCTCTGTGGTTGCAGCGGCAGGAGAATCGTATTGGATGGGAATTAAGTATAATACAGAGAAGACAGGCATTTATGCAAATTTCACGTGCTAATTATTGGTGTGAAAAGCAATCGAGAACAGTACTAAAGTATTCACACCCACAGCTGAGTCTAATCTTTATTCATAAACCGTGTGACTGACAGCTTTTAGTGGATTTATGCTTCTACAAAATCTAAAACGTTAAAAAAAAAATTCATTCCCCCACAAAATATAATAGGGACAATATTTTTAAGCTTGCATCTGTATGACAAATGGTTAAAATGCTATTGAGATGTTTTTATTTTCAGAGTGAATATTTGAGTGTGCAAAGTCATTCTGCCCTTTTAAGCATATCCTCTAAAGAGAATCGCAAAATCGCAGTATGACAAGAAGCAGTGATGAGATGTAGCTAAATCTGACAGCCATCTTAAAGTTTCCCTGTGATGAGTCTCCCTGCCCATTCTGCCACCCTATTGCTGAATTAGTAACCATCTGGTGAAGACTTAGCTTCTGTTCTGATGAATTACTTAAAGAATTACCCAGCTCTCTCCTTTTAGCTGTGTGTCCAGTGGGCACCTCCGGGATCCCAGCTCATGGGCGAATGGGGTTTTAATGCACATATGCCATTGGTTATGACAGCCCAAGCCGAGTGAGTTAGACCACTGTGCCTGTGTTCAGAAGGTCATTGGTTCAAATCCTATCCTCAGCGGAATAGTCACACCCCTGTTGAGCCCTTGAGTGAGGCCCTTAAACCCTCTAAAAAATGCTCCCGGGGTGCCGGATGACCCTCTGCTCAGACCCCAAGCTTCACTATTACCTTGGTGTGCGTGTATCTTAAAAAGCAGAGCATGATGAGATATATGAAAACCAACACATTCCAATGTTAATTGTGCAAATGTCAAATAAAAGCACGATTTCTTCTTCCTTTTCTTCTCGTTAATCTCCATCCATTTCCCAATGTCCATGCTGAGCTGTCCACTTTCTTGGACACTTTTTCCAGAAGAATTCCAAGAATCCTGTGTTCACATGGCAACGGCCTAGGTTTTTGCTGTGTTAGCTGAACCCAGGGTTTATCACTGGATGGAGCCCAATCCACGTTGCTGGGAATTCTCTGAGGCATAAGGGAACATGGGCTGTTCCTGATAATGAATATGCGAGGAGTGACTTTGCAGCTTGTTTTGAATGCAGCTGCAGAGGCTGCCGGGATCCTGCGAGTGCATCATAAGCAGGCCTGATGTCGTGTGAAGGGCACAGGTGGCTAACACAGCCCTAAACAAGTACAATCATTTGTGCTAATTGCTTCATCAATGTTTGACTTATACGGACCAATCAGAGGGCATCGATTTCCACACTGATATGTTCCATCCGCTTGGAATTGGAGCTCGGGTAATTAGACCCTTGTCTCGGCTGGCTGCGGTCGGCAGTAATGTGTCGCGATGCCCCGTTAAACTCATCAGCGTCCGTCATCACGCCTGTCTCAGCAGCGTCCCCATCATCAGCAAATGGATACGGATTGGTAGCACAAAGCTTCCATTACTAGAAGCGACAGAATCACTGCTAGCTTTTTAAACGCTCACATTTTTTCAGCTTAAAAAAAAAAAAAAAAACACTGCATATGTCAACGTGAAGAGACTGACGACTTCACACAGTGCCGTCATGTGACAATTATGCCGTTTCGGTACGAAAATACTTTGGGATTTTGCCTATTTATCCTCACAATAATGAGGCAGGAAAATTAAAA
This sequence comes from Mormyrops attenuatus, assembly GCA_026777985.1. Classification (NCBI taxonomy): domain Eukaryota; kingdom Metazoa; phylum Chordata; class Actinopteri; order Osteoglossiformes; family Mormyridae; genus Mormyrops; species Mormyrops attenuatus. Next base: position 21,567,798 of record JAODKC010000002.1, read on the forward strand.
TGGACTTAAAAACATTATTGTAATGCTAATTAATAGACTATTATGTGTGCAGATGTTCTCCTGATGTTTTTTCATAATACATCTACATGTGGAAATGAGTGAATGGAGCAAGTCTCCGCCTTATGTGAATGAAAGCAAATGCTCAAGAGCCTGCATTTAAGCTACTGGGACTTTGTGAAATCTGCCTCCTTCTAGAGATGCCAATTTCCCAAGAAACTGATGTTTATTAAGTCACATTGAGAAGTAGCTGAATAAAACATCAGTTTGCGATGACACTTTGGATAGTTACAGACAGGTGCATTAATATACGTTTAATCATACTCTGAAGAAGCATTACTGAACAAAGCAGCAACTCTAGGAGAAAGGTCCTACGATACCGCACTTTCCAGAATCTGTGTATTCCTATTCTTTTCAAGATCTTCGGGACCCTCCTCAAAAACGTGAAACCCAGTTAAAGAGAACTGGTGCCTGGTAATTTCCCTTTTCTGTGCCTGCCTTTGGCCAGACTGGTGTCTCATCCATCTCAGGTCTTGCTGTTCTGGAATAGGATCCAGACCACAGTCAGACAGCTTTGATTAGTGGTTATTGGGAGTGTGTTGATGGACGAGGCATTCTAATGACTTGTATGCTAAAGATTAGGTGTCACGCTGCAGAATTTAATGTTGCACCTATCTGCTAAATACAGCTGAGTTTCAACCCTTAGGTGATGCTGACAGACCCACTGAAAGTGGACTCAATGGTTCACGATAAAGGCTGTGTTTTGTGTCCCAATGTCAACAGCAGGCATTGATAACAGAAGCTCGAGCAAACTTCTAAGCCTTGCATTCATCTGTCTGTTTTGAGCCCCTGGGCAAACTTTTCATGGTGTGGCGTATTGAGGTCTGCTTTGGTTATAAGATTTTCACTCCAGCTCTCTGGAGCAGGGAAAGCTCACCTGCCTGGCAGCTGAATGTGGCACCACCCTCATTTTGTTTGCCCTGAAGTGATTCGGTGAGTGTGAGTGAGGGTCCAGGCTGGGCTTTTAATTACGGTAAAACCCGCCGGTCAATGGACTTCTCGTTCCTGATGGCTTACCATTGGGTTACAGGAGTGGGTAGACTTTATGGTCCACATATGAAGGTTTGGAGAAGAAATCGTCCACCAATTCGACATGAAACTAAAATTCAAAGTCAAAGGATTCAAAGTTTTTAAACAGTAATATCCCACACACAATCCAGGGGGCGCCCAACTAATGTGGCAAATTGAGGTAATCTATATCATTCAAGGCGTTCGACTGTCAGACTATGGCAGTTTAAGTCTGAATTTACATTGTATTGTATTATGACTTAAATATTTCAGTGAAAATTGTGCGTGTTGCGGGGGGGGGGGGTGGTTAGTAGGCCAGGTGGATACTGTACAACAGAGGTCACAGCTGAAGAGCCTGTTGGACTGGATACATTTATTTACCGTTTGGATTGGTGATATTCACCAGAGGGCATTCTTTCCTGAGTCGCTAGCAGTCAGTACATTCTACTGCCATTGTGCTGCATACGGAAGGATTCAAGGCTTTAAAAACATCTTGCACGATTTACGGCTACAAAAAAAAAATAAACAAGAACGCTGTCGCACTGAGGAACATTTATTTTTTCAGTATTTATCGTACGCTGTGGAGACTGTTATTTATGTACTCCGAAAATCATCAGTGTTATTTTATGATCTCGGTGGAGCTGAAGAAGTAGGAAAAAGAAACAGATCTTTCCTGTCAGTCTACTAGATCCCACATAACCTCGAACCACTTGATGATGTGCTGTTATGAATTGTGTACAGTGTCGACGTCACACGAGTGTTTGTGGGGATGAACGTCACTCCATGTTACCCCAACTTGACTCAGTCAGCGACAAAAACACTACAATCTAATATTCCCCTTAATTAGAATTAATTGTTAAGTTACTTGTTCATTACCATATGTTCAGAAGCCATGGTAAATGAACTACTGTAAACAATTAAAGGGTGGTTCATAATTACATTTCACGCCACATTTTAATTGATTGAAAACTGGAGATAGCATTCTCCCATTTGAGTCTCTAATTCGTAATTCACCATGTGCTGGGCAGGTGAGGGCTTGAATTATGATTCGATAAGATGAAATCTAAATTACGCAAGGTTGATGCAGGCGATAACCTGCAATGTGAAGCATTTGATAGGAATTTACAAAACTGCCGACCATTGACCGAGATCAGTCTGTTAGCGAGTGAACCGCTCTCAGTTTAATGCCACCTCTGAAAGCGCTTGGAATGTTATCACTCTGGGGTACATTTCCCAAAGGATTTTTTTTTGCTTCTGATGCACTGGCCATGACTTATGATAGATGGGATCATCCCGCATGTGGAGTACTTTCACACCAAGCCGGGATAATCACCCTGAAAAGCAGCTTTAGGGAGGCGATCTCAAAAGCATGAGCATGGTGCTGCCGTCTCAGTGACTCTCACACATAATCTGATTCCCGGCATCTCCGTGGGATTACCGCGTAGCTGGCTAAGCAATGCCACGATTTGGGAACAGATACCCGCTTGAGGACAAACCGCTGGTTTTAGTCAGGGATCCACCGTGGTGTTTCTGGCACTGATCAGCTTTGCGGTCATCCTGAGTAAGATATTCACATAGAGGGGACATGTAATTAATGACATGTTAGTGGACAGTCTGTTAATCAAACAGGCCAGACAGCTTCTATTCTCCACAGTGAGTGTTTGATTGAGTTAAATAAAAGACATGGTTTAAAAAGGATGGAGAAAATTCAATTTATCCCTAACAATCACTAAATTTGCCATTGGCTTCTTCACTTTACTTCGAAACTTTGTTTTGCAATATCTTCTGCACACACATTCTCAGAAGAAACTTTTTTTGTAGATGAGCAGGTTTTATCATCAAAGAAATACCAGTAATGGTGTAAAATTGCTTTGTACAGGATAGCCTGTTGATATCTTTGTAGTCTGACAGGTGTGCTGTCCGCCCTGATACAAGTGAAGTGAATTTATACTTTAAAAAAAAAAAAAGAAAATCAAAATGATGTCTGGAAAAGCATCATCATTTCATAATTTTGTGTCTCAAAAAAGCAGGTATGTGTAGAATATCAAGCACGTCCCTGGTCAGGACCAGGAAGATGGAGAAGGTGAGCGGAGAGTTCTTCTGGACACCTGAGTGTCTTGCTATGTAACGGTTCAGAAAGTCGATACATGACAGCACAGCTGGAGCAACAGGAAAAATAACATTCACCACATGGGCCAGGCATACAGTGCTGTCTGGAAGGATGTGGAAACACTTGATTTGCTGGTGGGTGATGCCCATGACGCGTTGCGTGACTTGTTCACTATATCATAGCCTGCCAGCCAAGACAACTCTGCGTTACAAACACCAGTTTGCGTGTCAACAGGAGATTACAAAGCTGTTACATTTTACACTCTAATACTCTAGCTAGTAGACATTGTTTTTTATTGTTCAGTAACATAACATGAAAAACAAAAAACTGTTCCCACAGTATTTCAAAATTAATAATATAAACTGAAGAGGAAGGAAAAGTAAGAGAAAAATGAAAGTAAAACATGATTGTGTCCCTACTCAAACTTATTAAAAAGACTGGTGTATAGACAGGAAGCAGGGAGAGGGAGGAACAGGAAAACAGACAGTAAGACAAAACAGAGCAGAATAAGAAAACAAAGGGAAACAAAAAAGAACGGAACAGGAAAACAAACATGAAAAAGGGCTGAGAAAGGGAAGGATGACTGTGGGATTGAGAGGGTTTGGGAGCCTGACCGAATCAGAAAGTTCTTTTAAATTCTTGATAATTAGCCAGAGGTGAATTAATGGTATTCTTGACTGCCACAGAGTGAAATAAATTAGTGATGAAAAACTATACGTGTCTTTTAAAAGTATCTTCAACTCAGACCCCGGTGTCCAGAAAAGGCAGATGTGTGTAGAACATCAACCATTAATCAAAAGATGCAATAGTACTTTCTGTGTGTATCAGCAGAAGATGGCAGACAGGTGTTGGCAGACTCATGCTCTGCTTGTATGCCCTGTAGTGAGACTAAGACCCCTAACCTTGTTGTAACAGAATGGCTTTTTGACCAGCATTCTGGAGAATCTCAGATTACATGCTGCGTTCATGTTCCTCAGAAGTGCAACCCCATGCAGTAATGTCATTTAAGTAATTGGCCACATTCACCAGGCCTTGTAGAACTGAAAACAAAACAAATTATATGAAGCTTTATTTGTTCGGGTACATTGTAATGTAATAGTTTTCACATATCCCATCTTGCTCTCCTTTTTTAAAGATACACAGACACACACACAAGTTGAGGTTGAAACTTAAAGATCAGCTGTCTATCTAGCACTCTTGAAGCATTTTTCAGAGGGTTAAGGACTTTGCTCAAGGGCCCAACGGTGACCTGGCTGTTCTGCTGATCAGTGGTTTCAAAGCAACAGCCATCTGATTATAGGAACAGAGGCCTAACCTGCTGAGCCATACATTGCCCCTCAAAAATGGGGGTCCTCAGCATGAATGGGGAGGAATGCGGCTCAGGTGACTCATGGCCATCACCGGCTCAGATGCCAAACCATAAGGAACATAAGGAACACCCTCATATGTGAAATCCTGGCCGTCATGATATAGCAGTGCCTGATTGCAAGTGCTCTAAAGATCAGGTGTAGAGAAAATTGTAACCCCTAGTCCATGTGGTGCAGAATATAGCTGTTCCCAATCATAGCTTTACTGGCTTCTTTGAGATTGACGCACATACAAGTGGCACCTGTTTTCTTCTGAGTGATGATGATTGGAGACACCTAGGGTGAAGCATCAATCTTCTCCATGATCCCGTCTTCAAGGAGCTGATCTTGAAGAAATAGCGGGTGCACCCAAGCAGGGGTGAGCAGCGTAGATTTTGGCGTCTAATTTCACACACACAGTCTTTGAGAACCTCCTCACACATTTTGTGGCACATTTTTCACTTTGTTTGAGCCAGCAGGGTAGCTCTGCATACTTGCAAGATGTTCATCAGACCTATGGCAGTAACAAGACCGAGGAGTGAGAACCAAAGGACGTTTGTAGACGGTCCTGATAAGGACCGCTGTTATGACAGCAGCTTATGCCAGTGATGACCAGCGGTAACCATTAACGTAGGGTGTTGAGCTTGTTCAGACAATCAATGACCCTCCAGACGTTGACATAGAGATAGCTGGTCAGCTAAACTATCTTGGTTGCTATCATAAAGACAAAAGAGAATGTCAACTCCTGGACCAGCTTCCAGTAAGAGTTGCTTGTATTTGCTAGCTGGCTTCATGCTCAACTCAAGAACCCTTATCATATAGTTAGTATTATCCCCAAAATGACACATTGAAGCTCTGAAAGTTTCTATGTGCTGTACCACAGATTCATTAGTGGTTCACACTGACATCCAGAAGGCATGTGCTTCAGCTACCAAGCTAACTCTAGGAGCAAAGTTACACCATAAAGCGGTAAAAGCTGCTTCGAGGGACTCACTCCATATTCAGCGATGTAAAAAGAATGTTCTCATTCAATTCAGGCCTGTGGAGCAGAAGATCCCTTCTCCATACTGTTGGTAGCTGCAGAACATGCTCACCCACACAGGGAAAAAAAAACTCTGATAACCTTTCTTTATCTGTACGGGGTAGCTGCAAGTAACACCGTCATTGTTTGTACCCTTCTTCTCTCACACCCACGGAGCATAAACGCCCTCATCGACGGCGACATCTAGTACGCCGCAAGTCACAATGCAATCCATATGCAAAACAATAACGGGCCAAGTTGAGGGAATACTGGAGAAAAATATAATTACAACCAGGTACACGTGGGACGGTCAGGGAGTGTGGCTGTTGGCCAAAAGACCAATCAGAAAGCCTTTTTACATTATAGATAATTTGATACAGATAAATTAAATTCATCTGGCTCCACCTCTGCTGGGACATCCACACGTACCTAACTGTCTTACGATCAGATAGCACTGCAAAACAGTTTATGCTTATTTAAGTACTTAATATCTCATTATTCAATCTTCATTCAGTATTTGGCTGCATGCTTTTTTGTTCTGTATACAAGGCTGATCTCTGGTTTGGGTGACTATAGAGGTCCCTGCAGGGGGAGTAACAGGCAATGCTGGCTACGTGAGCAGCCTGCTGCCACGCTCTGTACCCAGTCCAGCTGCTACCCTGCTCTCCCAAGCCTTTGTCTAGCACAATTCCTCATCTGTCAGCTTTTCATCTGCTACCCTGGTCTCTCCATGCGCTCTGACACATTGTTTTCTTCATCCTTCCCTTGGCGGATGTTTCTTTGTTCCTGATCCCTGGCTTCTGGGCCTTTGCTCCACATCTGCACAGCCACCCCCCTCCCCGCACCCCTAGCATTCCTGTGTCTTGGTGGCACTTTGTGAGCGTGTCCCAGGGACCCTCCGTAGCGGTGAGCTCCGCTGCAGGGCCGAAGGTATGCGATGGTCGCTATAACATATCCCAAGGGATAAAATATGCCAATATCCGTACACGGTTACCTTATTTACGTCTCGCTCAGGTATTATGGTACGAACCAGCCACATTTGACTTGGTTCTTATTTCTTTGTTGTTTATTATTTACGTAACTATCCTTTGATGCTTGTCTTTGTTGTTTACTGATACTGTTATTAGGAGTGAGACAAATAGTTTTTCATAGTATATACAGTTATGCAAAGACAATAAAGAATTCAGATTCTGCAGAGTACTCTTAGCACGGACTCTTCTGTGCCTGTCCAGTGAAGTAACTAACACCATTCAGTGATGGCTATCATTTTAACATGGTCCACATCATAACGTTACAGAAATAAGCATTAGCTGGTTTATTTTCGCGTTCTTACAATGGTCACTCTCAGAGAGGAAATGAATCAGACAGTTGCTTGCGGTGTCTGTGAGCAAGCCTTAGTTTTGAACCGTGAAAATACACTCATCCATTCATTCATCTCTCCATCCATATTTAATGACTTTGCAGTTTTTAAATTTAGCTTTATTTTTATTCCGTTTATTGTTTTTGTATTATTATTATTTCATTGCAGTCACAGAGAGGACAATGTGTTGAGTAAATTTATTAACATGTTTATTTATAAGCACTGCTTCATGCGCAATGTTCTCTGATTGCGTACTTTTTATGCATATTAATCCATTCTCACCTTTTCACAGCAAAGTTTGCTAATCAAAGGCTGCTCCACAAATGAATTTTAGCTTCAAGTCTTCATGAGTGCATGACTTTAATCACCTAGATGTCTTATTTATACAAGTTTCACACATAAATGCATAATTTTACATGAGTCATCAAAATTATCATCTGTTAAGGGCAATTGAACAAAAGTATGCTTCTTCAGAGCATTAAAAATTAAAACATGGCCAAATGGTTAATGAAAACTACATGGCTTGTAAGGACCGACTGATTGAACTGAATATCAGATAATGTAGTAAATATTTCATCAGGCCAAGGTGCTAAGAACAGCATGTCATCTGTGACCACACAGTCCATCAGTAGTCTCCCACTTAAATAATCAAGCCCGGGGAGCAGATTCAACTGAAAGTAGGGATTCGAGGGCTGACAGTTATTAGGCCACTGGCCATATATAAAACGGCATACAGGTATAAAAAGACATCAGTGACTGGTGTGATGTCATGACAGAAAAGGCACCCAAATGCAAAACTAAAATGACCACTCAGGAATGTGCCCCTGCAGGCTGCATGAAATGGTACAGTCCAATAGTTTTCACTTTATGCTGTTTTTCAGAAAATACCGGATGGTCTGTCATGCGCCCCCTGCATCTGCTTTGGTCTGCACCCAGATCTCGCCTTCACTTGTCCTTCCTTCATCACTGTTTTCATGAGCCTCTTGCACTCTGCCAGATTCGGCTGATAAACCTCAGATGAGTGTAATTTTGCCAAAGAAAATGTCAGAAAGCCGTCTTTCGTCATTCCAAATCTTCCTCAATTGAAATTTGCTTCTTTTCCCTGCTTCTTTTCCAGAAAGAGCTAAGTAGTCTGAGTAGACCCAAGGCCGCATCTTTTTCAGAGTGAGCTGTCCAGGTTGCTCTTGTAGGACAGTTGATGGTTTTCTGGAAGTTTCTGCAAAGGGGAAGGTTGCCATGGTAATTGTTAAGAAATGCAGCTTTAAGTGTCATTTTTTAAACTGACATTTAAACAGAGGGTCGCTGTAAGCTTCTGTTCAAATTTAAACTTATGGTTTATTAAATGTAAACAGATGAAATGTGTAGATAGTGAAAAGAGGCTTTATCTTTGCCTGTATGTTTTTTTTTCTCTTTTCCATTTACTTCTACTTCTCTCCTTCTGCCCTGCATTGTCACATCTGGTCCATAATCCAGTTCACCAGATACCTGCCACATGGCATGGGCGTCCTCTGTGGCCATGCCCCCCTTCTAGATGTTTCCAGCCTGCATTCAACCACACCTGCACTCAATATATCAATCTAATACTGGGTGCCACTAGAGACTTTGGGGCCCATGAAACCATATTGTTTTGGGCCCCCAACCCACATCAATCCAATAACGTTTCAAATTTTGTAGGGCCCCTGGACTTATTATCCCCCCTGCTTAAGATCGCTGTGGTCAGGACAGGGCTTCTTAGCTCAGTCCTGCGTTTGGTCACGATCGGCCGCTAGTTTCCCGGTTCTGTTTGGCTTCGTGATTTGGATTGCTACCGACAGCTCACTGTGGAGCTTAGCATCTTGGATGCTGTTTGCTGCTCTCCTGATCCTACCCAAATCTACATTCTCGTCCTTGGTTACTCCTGTGTAATTTGGCACTCGAGTCGAGCCCAGCCATCTCATTTCAGTATCACACAGTGAGCGGCCTCCATCTTGTCAGCACTGCTCCTCAGAGGCCAGCTTGTCGAAAGGGGACAGGTCTGACAGGCAGAACAGCTGGTGTCGCCTATGTACACAGCTTGGGGCGTGCCCAATTTCCAGTGTCACTCATCCTTGTTTTATATTATTTTTTAAGCTTTCTTGACATCCCTATACGTATTTTCTCTTTCTGTTCCCTGGTTTATCTCCCTGTGCCATGGCCGCTCTGGTGAGGACTAGCCTACCCAGTGTGTCAAGGTGAAGAGAAATGGAGTGAAGCAGAGGAAAGAAAGATAAAAAGAAGGACATACCTGTCGTAGAGGAGCGGCTGGCTTCTGGTGAAGCTGAAGGAGAGGATGACGAAGCCTCACTGTGCGCTGCTCAGCACTGGGCAGTACATCTTGTACATCCTACTCTCTCTTATAACTCTCCAAACCAGGGGATTTCTGAAAAAAATAGCACAAACAAATACTTAGAGGGATCTTTTCTGCTGTGTTCACCAGAGGCAGTACATCTTTTAGACAGTTGATAGTGTTAAAAACGCTAAACAGACTGCTGCCTTTACTTCTTTTTTGTTTTTTTACCTTTCTTGTTTTTTCGTTTCCTGCTGTACCTTACATCAGCGTTCCTGGTGAACTCACAGTCATTCTGAACAGCAGGCTGATTTGGAATCTATAATTAACTCCCTGTTTCATATTTGTTCATATAGCGTAAGATATTTCCGATGGCCATTTACGCTTACCAGCATACCTCCTGGAAGCACTAAGAAAATTATTTGTATAGTTCCAGCTACTTCATTACACTCTCTTCCTGTCGACACGCCCACTGAGCTTTTGGCACACCCACCAATCTTTCGACACACCCACATTTCAACACGCCCACTGACCTTTGGCACGCCCACCAATCTTTCGACACGCCCACTGACCTTTGGCACGCCCACCAATCTTTCGACATGCCCACTGATCTTTGGCACGCCCACCAATCTTTCGACACGCCCACTGACCTTTGGCACGCCCACCAATCTTCCGATATGCTCACTGATCTTTGGCACGCCCACCAATCTTTCGACACGCCCACTGACCTCTGGCACGCCCACCAATCTTTCCACATGTCCACTGACCTTTTGGCACGCCCACCAATCTTTCAACATGCCCACTGACCTTTTGACACGCTCATTACTCATTCATTACGCCTACTGACTCTATGACCCACCCACCATCTGTTTGGCATGCCCACTTCTCTTTCTTGCAGAGTCTCACGTCTCAAATGGACAGATGATCGCCATTGGTCAGGCCCAACACATTTGCTTTTATTTTTATTTTTTAAGGTATGTGAATGGTTAGGCCGGTGGACGGGGATTTTATGAACAGCTAAATAGCCCTACGTCTCCCCCAAGACACCTTAAAACGAGGCTCATCAGTGCTTGGCAATGTCAGTGATGTGCGTCAAGCAGAGGTGCACCCCGCCCCACCTACCCCCATCCTAGGATCCTGAAAAGGATGCAAATAAATAGCAAAAATTGCAGCACAAACGAACGCTGCAAGCAGCAATGCGATTTATTCTAATATCACATTGTTAATGCATTTGTATAAATGAAAAGAGTCTCACAGTAATAAATTATGCATAAAATCCTCTTTTATATTCAAGTTTAAGCATAACTTGTAAAAGTAATTTTACATAATCTCAGGATTCAAATGTAAAATGTTACTTTTAGTAAGTGTATTATTGACATTCAGCTCACTCACGTTTTAAATCAGCTTGTAAATAAGCTGAATGGGTAATGCCGGGTCCCCTATGAGAGGTGAGTCTGAATCGTGAGGCTGGGAAGGCTTTAATTGCTGATGAAGCAAAATGCTTTGCACCCAGTATCAGTACCTCAGGAGCGCCGCACCTTAGGAGACATGCTTTAGAGTTTGCTGTGAGATCCGCCTGAAGTTATGGTATTCAGCACCCTAACATGCCACCACGCCATAAAAAGCAACCCCAGAGAGGTAACCCCATGAGAAGTACACGGCTGCCCATCCTCAAGTTGCCCTGTTTAATAGTTTCTTCAGAACTTTTACATGGTGATGAAGGAGTCTTTTCATTTCCAGGCACTGTGACTAGTGCAGAAGGAAGGAAAGAGGGATGAAGGGAGGAAGGAATGAAGGGAGGGATGGAGGGAGGCAGGTTGGGTAGCTCTAGGATGGCCAGGATTTCTCGGCTGTCTTTGATGACCAGAAATCATCAAAATGAGCCCCGGTCCAACACACAAGCACTGATGCTGAGTCCTCATTCCCTTCTGAGACAAATGTGTGTGTGGTCAAATAGATGTAACATTGTGCGGAAAGAGTGGAGACCAATGTGATAAAAGCCTGTTATTTTGACCTTGTAGGGAACATTTTTTTTCAATCCCCACAAGGTGAAACTCTGTGAATGTAATAAAAAAACTAAGAATGCCAAAGATGCCATATTTAGTTTGGTTATTTATAGTATGGTTAAGGTTAGGGCTGGGTGGGTGTTAAGGGTATCATAGTTGGGGTTATGGTTATTCCCATAGAGATTAATGGATGGTCCCTACAGTGATATGAATACAAACTGTTTGTGTATGTGTGTGGGGGTGGGGGGGTTCTGTGTATATTACATTGTAGATTTTTATAATGTCATAAAAATCTCTCTCACCTCTCCATTGGGACCTTGAGCACCCACTAATTGTTCCAGGGCCGCTGGATGAATGGGTGACCCAACTCCCAAACCCCAAGCTTGACTTAGTTTTCACATATCAACACATTCCAAAGCACCTGTTCTCATACTTGCACAGATGGCTAATAAAGCATCATTTCATGGTGCGCGTGGGTCGTCTGCAGCTGGCGTGATTCCTGCTGATCTGTGCTGCGCCTCCCCAAAGCTTAGTCACGGCCAGACAGTCCCTCTTTATGTGAAACTCCGTGAGGACACGTGTCCTTGAATACACACGGCAGCACGCGCCAGGATGTAGGTCAGACCTCAGCGGCGCTCGGAGGAAGCTCTCCGGCGTGATTTTTTTTTTGGAAATTCCCAAGCCCAAACCTATACTTATGATAGCGAGTTTTAATGATGAAACTGGTACGTCTCTGATGCTCTTTTTATGTCTTAACTACTTTGGGACAAATGTTTAGAAGGTGTCCTTTTCAGGTGTCCTCGACCTTGTGCTGCCTTCTGCTTGGAATAGGCTTAGGGCTCAGCCCTCTGCTGGATAAGTGGGAAAGAAGATGGATGGATAGATGCTTAAAAGGCACTATATAATACAGACTAAACCCAGACCCCTAACAGAGGCTGTGGCTGTAGCACAGTAACACACCACATTACGCTCTGAGGTGTACAACTCCCCTATTTATGGAAACCTCACCCCTGTTATTTACGATCAGCTTTACAGCCCCGTCTACTGTAATTTAATGGCATTCTCAAATGATGCAAACGGGCTGTAATGAACAAACGGATTATCTCTTCTCATTACGTTTCCGGGACAAAGCGGCAGAATTTTGCCAAGAAATGAGAGCGGTACGCGGTGTAAATAATCCAGCACAAAGCGACGCAGCAGCACAATTCAATCTTTAAAATAAGTATTAATGTGTCGCTCATTACTTTGCCTTATAATGGTTTTACTTAGGATTATCACCCAGTCACACAGAAAATTCAAAATGTTAAACTATTTTGCATATCTTCTAATTCATTATTTAATGGCCTCAAAGTATCGATTAAGCCTCGGAAAAACACTTCTGCAAAGTAAACAATGAGATCTGAATGAAAAATGTGCTTGTGAACAAATCCCCACTGCATAATAGAAGTGGGTCGGTTTTGATAATAATTTATTAGAACCGCAAAACAGAATGAATTAAAGCTTTTGAAATGAATATAGCTATGCTGTAAAGTGCCTTAAAGAATCTAACTGCCACAGGGTTTGTGCCCGGCAGGAATAAACAGAATTCATACAATTCATCATCAGATCTTTGCACAAACAAATATTTTCTGGGACTGTCTCACTTAAGAAAGTCTCAGGCTTTGTGTGTATGTTTTGTTATGTGTTTTTTTCCTGACAAGATAATGGAATTCAAGTTAAAATGAAAACTTGTTGCCCGTCCACCAGGTCCCTTGGGGGAGGGGGGTGTTCATCCCAGTTCCGTGCACACAGCTAGGTCTCGACAGGGACCCCTAGACCCATGGGGAGGCTCCAGCCTGCCTGAAATTCGAAGGCATTGATGGATAAAGTAGGCTGAGATGAATGGAGTACAAGGTGCATTTCATCCCAGCCTCTGCAGGAATCCGTAACCGTCGGAGTCCCTTTTGTTTACTCCTGATTGGGGGAGTGTTTGATCTCACCTGCATGCCACTCCTGATGTCATTGTCCCATGCTGATGTGCCACAGTGTTCCACTAAAGATGCAAAATGACATGGGATACTGAACTTCATAAACGGGCATAATTACAGAATTCATCAAAAATGCATGCGGTGCCTCCTCCTTCCAGATAAACACCCTCTTTTCTATGCAATGAAGCAGCTCCTTGCTGGACAGAAATGCTCAGAAGTGATAATGTAACATTCCCCCTGAAGTGGAGCATCGCCTGGATTTCACCTCATATTTGCATTCAATTTCTTTAGCAGACACGTTTATCCAAAGTTATGTAGATTTTTGTTTTTATTTTTTTAAAAGCAGGGACAGACAATCCTTGGGGAACTGGGGGCAAAGGGCCCGTCACTCGAATTTGCACCGTCACTGATCCGCACTGCCACACTCTGATCCGCACCGTCACTGATCCGCACAGCCTCACTCTGATCCGCACAGCCTCACTCGGATTCACACTGTCACTGAGCCGCACAGCCTTACTCTGATCCGCACCGTCACTGATCCGCACAGCCTCACTCTGATCCGCACAGCCTCACTCTGATCTGCACCATCACTGATCTGCACAGCTTCACTCTGATCCGCACCGTCACTGAGCCGCACAGCCTCACTCTGATCCGCACTGTGACTGAGCCACACAGCCTCACTCTGATCCGCACAGCCTCACTCTGATCCGCACCGTAACTGAGCCACACAGCCTCACTCTGATCCGCAGTGTAGCTGAGCCACACAGCCTCACTCTGAGCCGCTCAGCCTCACTCTGATCCGCACCGTAACTGATCCGCACAGCCTCACTCTGATCTGCACAGCCTCACTCTGATCCGCCGTGTAACTGAGCCGCACAGCCTCACTCTGATCCGCACCGTCACTGAGCCACACAGCCTCACTCTGAGCCGCACAGATCCGCACCATCGCTGAGCCACACAGCCTCACCCTGATCCTCACTGTTACTGCACTCCCATGAGACCTCACATGTATAACAAAGCTGGGTTCTGGTACGTTTCGTAGATTTAATTTCCAACGTCACGTTTTGCCTGTCCTCCCCTTATGTGCTGGGTGAAGTAATGAACTGCGTATCAGTGAGATCGATGCCTTGTTATGACAGTACTTTTTTAATTAGAATGTAACACATGCCTGCCTAATCTGCACCGAATCTCGCTATTTCATTACAGTTTGGCCTTTGTATCCTTTTTTATCAGAGATGAATCGTGTCTTCTTCCAGTTTTGTAATTATTCCTCAGACTGGGTTGTTTTGTTTATGCATTTCCATCTGCTGTCATCGTGTTTGAAGCATCCTGTGTCAGACTCATGCTCTCAAATTTCTGTGTGCATTGGGGGGGGCAACCTATTTTAAATGTGGCCAAAGACAGTTTTGGGGCACTGAATTTAATCAGCGAAGTGTTATATTTTACACTGTTATAGCAGGAGGCTAATTGTGATGCAACCTCTCTTTTCACTAAGGAGAACTAGACTGATTCCTCAAGGTGCCCCCCCCCCCCCCCCCCCCCCCGGGGCGGGGCGGGGGGGGGGGGGGCGCGCCGCGGGGCGCCGCGCGCCGGGGGCGCGGGTTGTG
>JAODKC010000002.1:21589511-21602909 GCA_026777985.1 Mormyrops attenuatus
TATATATATGAATGTCTGGCTTCATATTATACTCAGATATTTATATTTGAACAGCCCGTCCTTGTGTGTCACATCCAGGGGGCTCCCCAGCCCTGTACAACACCCACAAGTGGGGAGAAAGGGGAAAATTTTCAGGGAGCTAGGCACTCCGGTAGCCAGCAATCCAGGCCCCCTGCAAACCTAGCCAGTTCCAAGATGGATGGATGGATTTCTGCATGTCTTCTACTCAAAGCCCTCTATGACAGCACGTCCTGGGCTGTACACGTGTTTTATGCTGGTCGGTCAAAGTCACAGGGTTTCAGGAGTGGCAATGAGCCAGACGGGGTCTGTAAATAGAGTATCCACCTAGGCTCAGTGGGAGCTCAGGTGGAGTGGCCATGGAGTGGTGAGGAGGAGGGAGGTGCACCTGCTTACCTCACAAAATATTACTCAAGGTTGCATCCGGAGGACACTCGTGTACATGACGCCTTTTAAAGACCGTAGGATGGCCTCCGGCCACTGGAGGGTGCAGGTGTGTAGGAAGGCTGCAGGAAGCACATGCGAGTCAAGATGTTGAAAGCAAATAAGAGAAAGTAGGTCAATTTACTGGAGGCTGGAGAAGTTTGGTGACACCTAAATTAAGTTTGTCCCCAACTGCTTCTAAGTAGGTAGAGGCTGAGGTGTCGCCTGAAAGGACGAGTTGACCCCGTTACAGGGAAAACACACTTTGGTGAAGCTGCAAATGTTGTTTTTTTTTTTGTTTTTTTTTTTTTTAAATCATGTGCCATCTCTACAGTGGCCTGGAAGAATTTGGAAAAAAACAAGCATCTTTGTCATTAGACAGTCTCGTGAACAGGCCACACTGCTGCCAGCAGCGGGGCTTATCGCGTGTCATTAACGCTCTCCCGTGTGAGCGGCGGTTCACGTCCCAATCTGCCCATTAACCTCTTTCATTTTTGGGAACTAAATGAAAGCGCTCAAGTGGGACGGGGGACGAGTTTTCGGGTGACGCTTTGATTAAAAATTAAGAGCGGACCGGGGACGGGTTTATCTCCATGCAACGTCGAGCAATACGAAGGAGCCACGCGCAGTAATTACTGTCCGTCCATAGCGACGGCGTCTGTGGCGGTATCAATCGAAGCGCTTAATGAACTCAAGTTTTCAGTTTTTTTATTTTAAACTTTTCTTGCGTCAAATAAAGCAGACTGAATGTCAGTGAATGATGGGACTGTGACTAGGGTGACAGGAGGCTTGAATGAAGACATAGGACAAATTCAGAAAGGATAAAGTCATAAAATTCATACTTATTATGAATGGTAAGCATGTGCGGACATGTACAATCTGATTGAGTATGCTTCTATCTGTCTATGTGTCTGTCTGTCTGTCTATTTATGAAAGTTTTTCAGTTTTTATATAATAATAGTTGATTTACTATAGTACACCAATAGCAGAGCATCAGTACTATTCTGTTTAGTGACCACTGTTACTCATGTTACTGGTCTGTCATTTGCATTTCCTTCAGTTATCCACCAATGTTGCTTAATTTAAAAGATGCATTGTCTGCCCAAAGGGTATATGACTCCAATTATGAATACACTGAAAGAGAGAGTTATTCTCCTGGTGAAAATTAAAAAGAAAAAAATACTTATTGCTTATTTTTAATAAGTGGTCATAATAGATTCACAATAGCTTACAGTGTGGGATACATTTAAGTGCGGTTTAAGTGACGTCGCCTGGGGCAGAGTCGTGATGTCATTTGTAAGGTATGCAGTCTTTCATTCCTTGATTTATCTCACAACATCTGCATAGTGATAAATTAAAGCAGAATTCAGTCACATCTGTCTGAAATACCCCCTGGTTCCTGGTATGAGGACACCAAGGGGCCCCTGTTCATTACCACAGTGTTCATAATAATACCTTTTAATACCTGCTGGCCTTGTCAGCCATCCCTTGCTAATCGGGGCAGCTGGGGTATTAATTAATTTTGGATATCAGCCTCGTGCACATTTCTGACTGTACTGCAAGCATGCATAAGTAAACATCTGAACATAACTGATGAGATGCCCTGTATATAATTAAACACTTCTCACATTTGTTGTTGGTCTCCATGACCCTGACTGGAATAAGTGCTTAGAAGATGGATGGATGAATGGATGGATTTAATGTTACAGTACTTTGAAGTAGGTTAAGAAGCAGTTTTTTTCCTTGATTCATGAATGATTTAACATTCTACACGTCAGTCACCTTTTGTATGATCTTGCTACTCAGAAATGTCACTGAGGTTCACTGTGTGAGGAAGAAGATGGCTTGAGTTGAATGACCTATGGACCTCACAAGTCAGGTATCTCATTACACACACACACACACACGTGTCGGGTAAACATATCTTTTTGGGGGTCGCTCATTCATTCCTATGGGAAAAATGCTAACGCTAACTATGACAACCTTAACCCCTACCCAGCCCTAACCATAACCATAAGTAACCAAGCAAGATACAAGAGTTTTTGCAGTTTTAGTTTCCTCAATGCAGTCACAGATATTTCCCATAAGGGAAAAAACATCACATTGTGGGGACATTGTAAGGTATACCCTCTCACACACACACACACACACGCACATGCAGATTTAAGGATTTCGGAGTCTGAGAGGAGCCCCTGAAACAGCGTTTGGCTGGATGTGATTGCTGGATGGCTGAAACATGCTTGGGAGAGTGGAGGTCACCCATGCTGTTTTTGTGGGCATATGGTCTAGACAACCTGCTCCTGAGTGTCAGTATGTGTGTGTGTGTGTGTGTGTGTGTGTGTGTGTGTGTGTAAGCAAGGGGTGGAATGGGAGAGAGCAGCATCAGAAAAAAACAGTGAGAGTAGGAAGCAAGAGAGGGACAAGGGAAGGATAGAATCAGAAGAGCTTTAAGATACCGCTAATGCACCTTGGAGAGGGAGAGGAGGCTTCTATATATCACAGGAGTCTACAGCACAGATTGGCTGCTCATATTGCTTCACCATCTCCATGGCTAACAGCCTGGTGGGTTAGGAAACACCAGGACAGCCGGTGAATGCAAGGCCAGGGCACGTGAAGAGGCGAGAAGGGATTGGTCTCAGTCCATGTGACTGGCTTCCAGTGCAATTATAGCAAGAGATAATTCATCACTAATCACTGCCTGGACATTGCACTACATATTATATTAGCTTAGCATTCATTTTATGATTTAAGTGACTTTAATCAATATTCTTAAATTTAGACAGCTCCTTGTTCCCAAAACTCATTAAAGGGAAATGCCCGGTATCATTTCCCATAAGCCATTGCTCAGGCGATCAGTTTTTCACCTGCCACTTCCTGTGTCCTCACAGTACACATTGGGCATGGTTTTGTAGGTCAATGCTCGGGGAGAGCTGAACAGCGAATTCATACACCTTAAAAAGGAAACTCAGGATAGATACTCACATACGGACAGTATTAACAGGAGCAGCCTTTTAGAAGGCGGTGTCGGTAATCATCCCTCCTGTCTCCCCACCCACGTGCGTCATCTTCTTCGCAGGGCCACGGTACCACGTCTCAGTGTGTGCAAGCTGCTGTCAGGTACAGCCATCAGTCCGGAAGGTTCTGTCTTGTCATCGTTTGGCAGTTTAACGACTCGCTTAGATGCTGGCGGAGCAGCGACGGCGTTGCATTGTCGTTTCCGGCTCTTAATCACGTGTCAGGGAGCTGGTTTTGAAATGCGTGAGAGGATGAGCTTGACACCGCAGTGCCTGGAGAATCAAGGGGGGCCTGATGTCCTCAGATCAGCAGGCCAGATAGAGACAGGGATCCATATTATACTAAATCTGCTGTCGCTCGTTTATTTATTCTGCACATCATCTCACAATCATAATATTGCGCCAGGCCACGTGATGCCATTTCATTTAAAGATCTGACGGTGAAGAGAATGGTATTAGGTAGATGCTTCATTAGATGCTTGAGTTTTAGGAGGTCAGATGAGGGTCAGACCTGATGAATAGTCTCTCAAGGTCAGAGATATTTTAGAGGGTATGTTGACTCCTGCGCTGTCCTGGATTCCTAGCTGAGAATGTTATTTGTATGTGTTTGTTTAGTGTATTTTTTAGCAATAACCAGCTTGATGCAGCTTTTTTATGCTGCATTAACAAAACAAAAAAAAAATCAGTGAATTTTTTTTCCTTGCGCCTCCTGCTGTGCTGGCTACATTACTGCAGGTTTAGAATCTATCTATTAGCTTGATATTTACTGAAGTTCACTAATCCCTCCTGGAGCCTGAACCAGCAACCTCCTGTTCACATCCTTAATTGTGTGCTCTGTCTAACACCTCTGTGAGAACTTTCATATCCAAGTCTTTCACATTTCATTAGAAACGGTTGGCGGTAAACTCTGCCATGCTGCTTGTGATGGCCCGGTGCCAGGATAGCTGGGCCCTCAGCCGTATTCATGCAGCTTTAGTGCTCTCTATCTCCCCCTTGTGAGACATTTCAAAAGTGCGCACATTGCTTCAGAACCCTTCCAGGAGAAACCACAGATCTTTGGACCATTCGAGGGGGGCTCTTCTAATTGAATATGTGCCATTTGTTTGCTGGCTAGCTGGCTGGCACACGTCTCCTTGGTAGTTACTCGCATCCATCTAAAGGTGTAGGTGAACGAAGATAAAGTCTATTTAAACCGCGGTGACTTTAATCTGACAGGTTATCCAGGTAAGCAAGAAAAGTGATAGCGGCCTCAGGTTCTGGTTTGCCTACTCCTGCTACCATCAACATCAGTACAGTACATCCCCTAACTGCAGCCCAGCAGTTTTGGGTTCCACTGTGTGTGGTCATGATTTAATGTCTCCCAAACATCATCCACATGATCACAGATCCTGTCCTCCTCCCTCGGCTTCCCCGCTGTCAGCAGGTCAGAGCTCCATCAATAGCATACCTTCATCCGAGCAGGCAGAATTTTGGACAGCTGGGGGCTGGGGCCTTAGGTCAAGCCACAGACTCACAAAAGTCACACCACAAGTAAGCACCTGGGGCAGCGTGTGGTCCAGTAGGTTGACTGCTGTGTCTGATCAGATGGTTGCTGGTTTGTACCCCTGGGTCAGCAGAGTGGTTGAGACCCCAGTACAACAGTCTTAACCAGCAGATGTTTCAAGGTCTAGTCAATGCTACTTTCTCACAAAGAAATGTACATCTCCTTGGATAAAAGGGTCTGACAAATAAATAATAATGTATGGTCATAGTGGTCCCTGCTGAACATCTAAATCCTCAGTGGATAAAGATATAAATTGGATTCTCAATGGCTTCAGCATAAGAGTGTGTATTGTATATCACCATGTAACCCCTGTTCACAGCACCGCTTTACTTCCTGCCTTGGCACAAGCAGCAGAATGAGTCACTGTCACCACATCACTGCATCGCTAACCATGCTCCATTAGCCAGGCCTTGATGAAGCGCCTTTCACTTCACCGTGCGTCTGCTAAATGATGACGCCCGCACTGATTGGTGAACAAGGACAGCAGCAATATGGTCGCGGCGCTGGCAGTGAGCTGTTCTTTTCTGCATTTCTGTCGCAAGGATCAGCATTTACACATATAATATCTGTTTGCACATATAATTACGGTATACCATCTGTTTAATTATTGGCATTTGCTTATGATGTGTTGGTAGTCTAGTGGTTAGGATGTTTACCTGTGGCCCAAGAGATCATGGGTTCAAGTCCCACCTCTGGCACTACCAACACTGGGTCTCTGAGCAAGACCCTTAATCCCAACTTGCTCCAGGCGGGCTACCCCTGAACTTAGAAAAATGTGAATTGCTCTGGATAAGAGCATCCAGTAAATTACTCGATTCTTTATTTAGATTTATGTCCTTGCTCTGTTTTTGTATGTGTACATGTTCAAATTGTTTTCACAGTGTTTTCTTGTTTGCACCAAGTGTACTGTTTTTGCATTATGTCATTATGTCTTGAATTATGTCAGTCTGTCACAGGGCACAGGGCAGGGGACACCCTGGTTGGGTTGCCAGTCTGGCACAGGGCAGGGGACACCCTGGATGGGATGCCACTCTGTCACAGGGCACAGGGCAGGGGACACCCTGGATGGGATGCCAGTCTGTCACAGGGCACAGGGCAGGGGACACCCTGGATAGGATGCCAGTCTGTCACAGGGCACAGGGCAGGGGACACTCTGGATGGGATGCCAGTCTGTCACAGAGCAGGGGACACCCTGGATATGAACCCATTGCATCATAGGACACTAGGTGGGGGACACCCTGGACAGAATGCCAGTTTGTCATTGGGTACAAAGCAGGGGACACCCTAGATGGGATGCCATTGCATCACAGGGCACCAAACAGGGGCACCCTGGACGGGATACCAGTCCATCGCATGGCCCACAGTCACAAACAATCTCGCACACTGGGGGTAATGTGGAGGCAGCAGGAATTTAAGAACCTTTCATAAACTGAATTAATGAAGGGCCCTGTTGTTATTTCCTCAGCAGGCGTCTTTACACTGACTCTGTTTCAGCCCGTTTATGCAAGTGCATTTTCACTGAAGCAAACCAATTTCGCCCACGAATGCAGCGCTCACTGCTCCACTGCCAACCACTCTGACCTCCATGCAGGTTATTCTTCACCCTTAATAAAACACAAAACTCTCTTTAAGCTTGGATGAAATCACAAGTTCTCGGTTTTGCTGAAACGCTGCACTGACGTTCTGCTGGACGCTTTCGTCCAGAGCAATTATTTACGGCGTCCCTTTAAAAATGGATTGCACTGTGAGAATAACACGTACTGGAATAACTCTGT
Organism: Mormyrops attenuatus; assembly: GCA_026777985.1. Taxonomy (NCBI): domain Eukaryota; kingdom Metazoa; phylum Chordata; class Actinopteri; order Osteoglossiformes; family Mormyridae; genus Mormyrops; species Mormyrops attenuatus. Next base: position 21,596,285 of record JAODKC010000002.1, read on the forward strand.
GGCAATATAGATCTACCGCACTGGCGGTGATTTCTAACTCTGCATCCTGAATGGGTCTTGTACTGCTGAGGGCATTAACTCCAGGCCTGATGATCAGCTAAGACGTGGCTGAGATGAGATAAAGCACTCTCACTCGCAAGATCGACTCCAGACGAGCAGAAGAGACAGAAGCTCTAAAGAAAGACGAGAAAAGGATATTCAAAGAAATGCAGGAGGCTGAACGTGCCACAGATGGTGAATCACAAAGGGGTGTTTTCTCTTTCACTCCTAGACTTTCCAGCTTGACACGGCTTGAAGTATTGAATTGGAAAAATAAGAAAGACTGTTCAAAAGAAAACCTTCATAAATACATATAACTGAGTCTGATGCAACATTATTATGATCTTACTAAGAGCATATGTTATTTTTAGTAATAATTATTTTGTTTTGCACATTACAATAGGACATTGTTTAATTGTATTTTTTAATTAAACTGGGCTTTGTAATGCAAAAGTGAGTCTATTAGTGAAATAATATATTAATATGGTCTCAAGTATGAGTCATTAATATGAAAGAATGGGAACCATTGTTTCATAAGAACCATTTTATGGACTGGTCCATATCTAGTAAGACTAGTGTATATATAAAAATATCAAATGCGGGGAAATTAATATGGTGAGGTAAGACTTTGGAATTGGAGTTACCAAATTGTCTGTAGGTGTGAATGCATGTGAATGATGTGTGAGTGTGTGCCCTGTGATGGGTTGGCGCCCTGATCTAGGTTATTCCCTGCCTTGTGCCCGTAGTTTCCGGGGTAGGCTCTGGACCCCTGTGACCCTCAATAAGACAAGGGGATATGGAAACTGAGTGGATGGATAAATGGATTATATGGATGGATGGATGGATGGATGGATGGATGGAATTCTTAGCAAGGAGTCAGACTGCACCTTGAGACAGAGAGATAAATGGTGGTTATTACTCATTGTTTGTCTGTGTTCTGGAGTTACTGTACAGAAACTGAGCTGGTGTGCAGCCTAGGTGGTTAGGACTGTGCCTGTGTTTGGAAGGTCACCAGTTCAAATCCCAGGGTCCACACAGTGATGTCACTGTTGGGCCCTTGAGAAAGACCCTTAACCCCAATTGCTCCAGGGACTGGCTGACCCTGCGCTCTCAATTGTATATTGATTTGGATAAAAGCGTCCGGTAAATAAATTAATGTAAATGAAGCTTGGTAGAAGCATACACCATATAACCTTGTAAAAAGTATTCCTCATCCTGATCAGGCTCAGACGGATAGCAGAAGTGAGGATGTCTTACTTCACACTGCCCCCTGCTCGTAATACTCTCACACCAGTGCCTGAAGGGAAGAGGACTGAATGCTCCATAGCTATTCATTGGATGTCCAATTCACATGGGGATGAGGCCCACTCCTGATTCGTTGTTGCCGCCTGATGTAATTGACTGGACGGATCTAAATGTGTTTAAGTGACCTTTGCAGGGGAAGTAAGTGAATGATTTATAGGTGGCTGATCAGACAGAGAAAGGCGACCCAGCGACAGTTGTCGTGCTTTGTCAAGCTCGTCTGGGAGACCTGGACAGACTCATTAGCATACCGCTGCTTTTGTTTGTTTGTTTTGTTTTTTTTGAGTGGGTATTAAGCATGTTTATAATATGCAAACAGGAAGGTTGAACCACCTGCTTACAGAAGATCTCAGCTGGAAGCCATGAGGGAGTGTGGTGAACCTCTGTAAAGCCGGGGGAATTGTTATTTCCAGCAAAGTGCTGGTAGCAGAGATGTTAGCTGGAAGCTACCGGGGGAATTGCCTGCATAATGATGGCAGCCTGTGTTAGCTTAATGAAGCAGCGCGCTGAGGACAGAGGTTTACTGTGTGTTTGAAGCTCCTGCTCTCCTGGCATTTCATCCCCTCTGATTTTGTTTGAGATCCAAGTAGTGCTACGACAATGTTGTGCATCTGTATTGGTGCTTTCATCAGCTCTGCGGGAAGATCTCCATGAGGGAAAGGCTTTTACTTCACGGCATGGAGACAGGCGCGGCCCTCTCAATTTGTTAACTGATTTCTGAATGAACTGTGCCAGAGGACAGGTGTACGCAGTGGCGATATTTACCACCACTCAAACCATGCTGCACTACATATTAAATAAACACATTGCTTATATTGGAGATGCTGAGCAGCATGCTATGCTAACCAGACAGCTAGCTAGCATCGTCTGACTGTACTCGCTAGCTATTTATTTAGATTTTTGAAACATCCGAGGGAGGGGCCCAAGGTGACTCTTTGCGTGGGCCCCCAGAGACAACACAATTGCCTCTGGGTGGACATCATAGACCTCAGAGCTTATCATCACTATTCCGGCATCTCTGTGATGTCCCTGGGGTCTTTAGGAGGAAAAATTGTACGCATAGGTAATGAAAAATTTCAACTGTGAAACGTGAAATCAGTATTTTGAGCTGTTCTTCGAAAAGCAGGTATGTGGTACATCTGTAGCTGTCTGTTTGGACAGGCAGTGGGTGTCTATAAATATTAATTGGACACATTGCATCATTCCTGAGATGATTCCTGAGTGGAGAAGTCAAGTTTTGTTTAAAAGGAAATAAAAAGAGAGAATAAATTGAATTTCAAAGCTATTCTTAAGCAGAATGTTTTTAACGTTCTAAGTAAAGCAGTGCTCATATTAAATGTTTTTAGCTTGGGGCTAGTTAGCTATTTAGCTAGCCCAGGACGTTATCTTGCTCAATACACAAAGATGTTTACACTGCAAAATATCCGACATCAGTTGTTTTGTCACTTCAAAGACTGCTGTCTTCAGTGACACCGTTTACCTAAAAGCCAACCAGCAAGAGAAAAACACGCATCATTTAGACAAAACGAAAATCTCATTGTCTCACTCAGCGATGTGTCCAGATTGTTTGCACTCAATCACATCAAAGATGACAGCTGATGGACAGTGACATGGCAGCCATCTGTCATACTATATATAGCTGAACACTTCCTGCCACATAACTGAGACAGTGATCGTGAAGGTACCCCTCCCCCCACCGTGTGCACCCCCAATGTGTACACTTGCGGTCCTCTGGTCTTGAAGTCACAGGAGTTTGGACCTGATCCATCGAAAACGTGAATTTCAAAGACTTGAAAGGCTTGATTTGAAAGTTATTAAATAAATATTTAATGTAGATCCATGAAAGATGAACTGGACCTCAATTCTACTCGAGGAACAGGAACCCAGTATAGTCTGGCTGTGCTAATTTATCATGGGCTCAAGATCCACCTGCTAAATTTACACTGACATCTTTCAGTGTGTCAGAACTCCGGCACTGGGAATTATCTGTGCAGGACACGGTATTTTTTCCAGGGCTATCGGTACAGGAGTAAAGGGGGGATTTATTTCCTGATCTCTACGATGAAAGGATTTCCATTTTGTGGAGGTAAGCTGACATTGTGCATCTACTACAGACAGAGGTACTGACCGGGAACACAAGGCGTGAAGATTTCTCTATAAAAATACATTTTCATTGGTTTGCTGGTTTTGCGCGAGTGCCATGAGTGGCCAACAATTATAATTATTATAATGAACACATAATAATTCCAGCTGGTCAGTCACCTGCTGGCTGATACTATGATGTTCCTATTGTATGTTTCAAAAGCTTTAGTTACATGAAATATTTACGATCTAACAAACTAACCTTCTTTGTCTCATTGATTCGCTGAAGTTTCTCTTTGGGTCCGACATGGAAGCATTGTCATTAGTCATGCTGAATAATCATGCCCAGCTCCATCCTTAGCTACCTCCTTACATTTGTAGCTGACTGTGTGACCTGTGAAGAAGTGAAAAACTCTTACTTATGAGCAGATGATCCAAGAGTCGCAGGAGGAAACCTCAGCGAAGTGTGTTATGCCAGTGAATTGAAAAAAATAATGGCTACAAGTCCAGCTGATGTGAAAATGTGAAAGCTGATGTCATTGCAAACAACCTAAACAATGACTAATAATAAGGTTTCTATGACACCTGACAGCAGAGTGCTTAGAGTTCCCTCCCTCACAAGCTATTGACAGTGACATCATCCCATGCTCCAAAATGAAATCCTGTACATGGTCCAGGCTTGTTCTTGGTATGACATAAATGCAGAAATTGCAAAGCAAGTTTGAATTCCCTGGCATCTTTTCCAAAAGGCTAAGACAGTGCTGCTTGAAGCCCATGCAGAGCCCAAGACAAGACATGTGAACATTTAGGATGCTCTCTGTAAAAGGGATTCCAAGCAGAATGAGGCAGCCAACTGATCTATCATTTCTGCCACACCTTCCACAATGAATCATAAACCAAGGGCTGATGGAACAGTGGAAGAGAACCTGCTTAGAAGCCAAACATCTTCCTACCTACAGTTTAGGGTGCTGATGCTGTGATCAGACTCCTTGTTGTAACAGTTGGGTGCCACAGTGTTACTCTCTTGTAATTCTCTTCATTGAGTTGCCATTTTTAGTTTTTGGGTTTTTGGGTAACCTTGCTGGTGCTGAACTGAGAGGATCATCCCTTTGTTTTGACAGCTGAGCCCATGAGGCAGGCTCGCTGAAGGAGAAGCTATAGAAGATCTCCTGACAAGCTCCACAAAGAAGACCTCCCCCTCACCCCCCACCACTGCCAGTTCCAGTCCTGCTCCTTGGGCACCACTTTGATCACTGCATAGTGTTCCCTCCCCTCTAATGATTCATCAAGGCTGGATGGAGTTTGCATGAGGAAATTGGAAGGGGGCCGTTCCCATTTCACCAGGGCACCTCGGGGGTGTCACCGTCCTTCAGGGATGCAGTCAGAGCACATCGTACACAGGTAGAGTGACACTAAACATCGTTAGGTTCTACTTTGGACAGCTCTACTGTCAACCATTCCATGAAGAACAGTGGGTACTCACATTACCTTCTAATGGTCCCATTGTTACCATCCATTGGTCTGTGATAACGGCCTATCACCCTGGGATTGCAGAGACGGGGAGCCTGGCTGTGTACATGTTCAGGCACACATGACCCAACAAACACTGGGCGGGGAAATTATGGCTGGTGATTCAGCTGAACCGCATGAGGTAGGAAAATGAGGCTCTGGGTTGTTCTGTCCCTGCCATCGTTGCTGGGGGGCCGGGGAGGTGAAACATAAGCAGCTCAGGCTGAAATAGCATTTTATGGTGCAGAACAAGCTATCGCTTTTGTGATTTTTTTATTGCACTCTAAGTATATGCTCATAATTGACACCCTGTTTCTGGGAAACTAAGGACAGAGCGGGCTAAAGGGACCCATGGCCTCCCCACTGAGATCTCGCCACAGTCTCTGCTCTGTGAGAAGTGGCATCTATCAGAAAGTGTACTTACTGAAGCATACTCCAGAGGCAGCACTCCCCCCCACCCTGCAATCTCAGCAATCTTTGATATTGTTTTCGAGCAGTTTGTTGGGGTTAATTACCACAGGAACTCATATTAAACATATAAACAAGGTTAAATCCCAAACCTTGATTTGCAGTCATTCTTCTGTACTTTTCATCTGGCTTCCAGGTGTGTAAATGTAGTGAATAATGTTCGCATTCCGCTCTGGGGCTGTGGGAGAAAGAGCCTAAGTAATTACAGCGATGCCACAGCCCCCTCGCTGCTCACTTCTGCTTGATTTGTGTCTCAGGTACTCGCTTTCGAGGTTAATGTGTAAACCCACCATATTAGACATGGGAAATGACTTATGGGTAGGTCTGTAAACAGTCTGTCTGGTAGCTTGGTCATTTGTTTTTATTTGTTTTCTTGTGTCTTTGTTTTTTCTACAGATGGACATTGCAAGAGGAAACTCTGAGTTTGCCAGGTATGATTTAAGGGCTGTGTTGCAAAGAGTCGTTAGTTTGGGACAATCAAAAGTGGAGGTTGATGGAGCCATATGTTTGTACCACCCGTGACAGGCTGTCACATCTTGGGGGATGACTCCCTGCCATCTACACGGACCCATGAACAGCTTAAGTGCTGGTCAAATTATTCTGAGCCTGTTTGCGAAAAGCTGTCGCACTCAGGTAGGCTGGTGCAGATTCGAAAACATGATGTCCGGACCTGATGTTCTGTGGTTCTCTTGGTGAAAATCGCTTCAGCAAATATCCTCAGCTGAATAAAATGCAGCGATGCCGGCTTCATATTAAAGCATCTACAAAACAACTAGGTAATGGCATTTTGGGCTCCCCCCAAAATGAAACTTATTTAAATAATTTGATTTTGCTCAGGTCACACATATCTTTCCCGTTTTCCCTGGACCTGAATGTGCGCAGAGTAAAATTATGGTGCAATAATGTTTCAGCAGTGGCTTCCTGTAGCCAGCACAAGCTAATTAAATCCGGATGTGAAAAAATTTTGCCCAATACATCTAACCATTTATACCAGCATTAGCAAGATGTGCTTGGATTTGAACAGAAAACCATTTTCACATAAAAAAGAGACCTCTTTTGTGCCCTGAAATAGGTCTTTATTTCTGGAAATCAAAGCAACCAGAATGGTTGCTATTTTCTGCCTTCCAGACCACAGAGAAACATAAATGTCCATCCATCCATCCATCCATCCATCATCCTCCGCTTATCCGAGGTCGGGTCGCGGGGGCAGCAGTCTCAGCAGGGA
>JAODKC010000002.1:21635892-21653666 GCA_026777985.1 Mormyrops attenuatus
CCTTTCCCACCATTTCTCCCATCATTACCATGGCCCCAGTGCCTTCTGGGACGGCCCCCCCCCCCCCGCCTGTTTGCCCTCTCTGCGTAGATAGGGCTTGGGATCTGTGAACTTGCAAATTTGCTTCTTTCCCCAGGGGGATTCTGGGATTGTGTGTATCTGTCAGCACTGTAAACTGACCCTTTGAGTTATGCTGCATGAGTAACTGCTAAGAGACCTCCTGGTCCATTACGGTGTGAGGTGTGGAGCTTGAACACACACTTCCAGCCCTACCCTCTCCCCAACCCTCACCCCTGACCTCCAAACTGCACTCTGGGTTATTGTCCTTCATGGATAAAGTAGATAGGCTTAATGACTGTAACTCTGCCTCCATTCTTTCCATATGATGACAATCTTTGCGCTGTCCCTTGTTGTGTAAACGTGTGTCCTGTGCTGCTGTAATCTTCAGTATTTTACGGAAGGTTGGTCTTCCCTGACTGCCCATGTATTGACTGCACTGCCAAGTGACTCCCTTGCGTGGCAGCGTTCTCATCCCCACAATCTGCGCTTGCTTTTTCAAGTGGTTGGCAGAGCCTGTCTCACTTGGGTTCCGGCGCATCAGGTGACTCACAGACATGCCAGCTATCGGTAAGTACCTATTTACCTTTTATTCATTTATACGCCTTGATATTCTAATGTGTACCATGTGTTGAACCGGCATTCCATTGTAGCCCAGCCTTGTGGGGGATAGATTCCAGGCCCCGGTCACGCCGATTAGGAGAAGATGGACGGATGGATGATATTTTGATAGTTGAGCTCCTAACTAAAAGGCCCCTTGTTTTACATATGGGATGCTGCCAGCACCCCTTTCTGTACAGATGCCCAGATGAACTGGAACAGCTCACCACTGCTGTAGCTCAATTAAATTGTACCCTTTTATTATAAGATGCACATTTTTTCCCGGTTGTTTATAAATTCATTTTTGTTTTGAACTTCAATTAAAAGGACTGGCTGCCAGAACTATCAGCAGAAAAGTCATCTGCAGGAAATCACTTGAAACCAAGTTTTCCTTTTGCTTCTGCTGTTTTCCTTTGCTTAGGCATTATGATGATCGTAAAACTGCCGGAGAGTCTTGCCGTCATTGGTGTCACATGGTGTCACATGGTGTCACAGTGTCCTCGGCAGGCAGTTATGTGTCACCTCCAATTCCCACACTCCCGAAGCTTCCCAAATGTCCGCCGTGCCCCCACCGAGTGTCGGGGACATGACGTTTCCCCGGCGGCACGATTTCGCACTCGCCGCGGTGACGCCGCCACTCATGGCGAGTAGCAGGCCGCGCTGGGCGTTCCGCCCTCATGCCGGGGTGGCTGGCGCTGTTCTACACCTCCTTGCGAGCGCGTTTTTTTGCCGGGCAGTTTTAACGCTTCGTCTGTCCGCATGCTTGCCGTGTTTACCCAGGCAGCTCAGCCGCATTCAGCGGGATCCACTGCCAGCTAACCCCGAGATTATCCGACTTTACACACAGAGTCGATCTTAATTACCCACCCACGGTGCCCTGTGTGACAGAATAATTAAACAAACAGCCCTGTAAAGTACCTTTATTAGTGGCAGGTAGTACTAGATGTTCCTCTCCTCCTTTCCGGGCTGAGAATCTGAAGCCATTTTTAATTAGCCATTGGACAATATTTTATTAACTTTCCCGGGACAGACTTTTTTCCCCTGAAAAATAATGGCCTAAATGGACTCCTGACCTTTTCCATACAGGAACACTCCCATATTTGCCAGCCCCTATAATTTTCTATATTTCCCTGCATATGAATCTTAATTAAATTTTATTAATGTACCTCCCGGTAATATGCAGAAGAAATTACAACACGGAATTTAATTAAAATAAATAAATAAATAAATAAACAGGCCCGGCATACAATGATATAGCCATGAAACTTCACCGGCTGCCCTTTGCTCGATGGCGTGTGGTATAAACACAAAGGTTTCTCTCAGGCCCAGGTGATACTTTGGGTTCTGGTACAGTCCCAGGAAAGGTCCGGGTTCCAAGTTCAAATCTGTGATAAGATTAGATAAAGTATATTGCTCCTTCAGGGGAAATTCTGGTGCATACAGCAGTGAGGTACGTAACAAACAAAACAAGACAAAGTGCAGAGACAGTACACACACGCAGTGCAGGCAAATTAGTGTGCACGATACAGAAACAGAACAGAAAGTGTTGGTGCGACAGTGTCATGGTGTCAGCACTTTGGTGGCTGCAGTTTGACTGGATCGTGGTATCGCAGGCGAATCAACTTATGAACGTATCTGAAGGCGGTCAGCCTTGGTCACCGTGGCATGTGACAGGTGCTAAGACAGATGGTATTGGGGCTGTGTTTGCTGTTCTGCCACAGAGAATACACAATGCAGCCCCCAGAACCAAACTGCGCGGGGGGGGGGGGGGGGCGGGCCGGGGGCGGGGGGGGGGGGGGGCGGGGGGGGGGGCGGCGGGCGCGGCGGGCGGGGGGTTGTTTGGTGTTCTGCCACAGATAATAAAAAATGCACCCCCCCGAAACAAACTGCAAAACCCCCCCCCCCCCCCCCCCCATCCGTGGGCGTGAGCACCCAAGTGTGAAAAGTGCTACGCCCACTCAGCGGTGTGACCCCTCCTACGGTGCCAGGGCCATTGGGCCGTTCCGTGGGAGGGCCCGCCTCATGCTGGGGGCTCACTGCAGACGGCACCTTTCTGCCTTGATGTGTCCTTAGGGTTTAGAAAGTGATACAGCAGGCCAAGGTGCACTATCCGAGCAGCCAGGCTGCCACACCAGGCTAGCGCACTAGGCTACTGGTCCCATGTTTTTTGGGACCATGGAGAGGACTGCTAGCTGCCGCCCTATAATATTAATGAAAATGAAACTTTACTTGCCATTTGCACAAATGCCGGTACATTGCAGCGTGTTAGTTTTCACATATCCTATCAAGCTCTCCTTTTTCAGTGTGAGGTGTGGGGTCTGAGCGCAAGGTCAGCATTTATCCGGCTGCCTTACATTACATTTCGGGGGTAACATTTTCGGGGGTGTTAAGGATCTCGCTGAAGAGCTCAGCAGAGATGTGACTATTCTGCCAGGGATAGGATTTTAACCAGCGATTTTCTGACCATGGGAACAGAAGACTAAGGGGCTGAGCCATACACTGCCCCTTACCCACCCCCCCTTTGACTTCTGTTTATGTTTGCCTAGACATTCCCAAGATGTCCGATCTGTAATCTGACAAGAAGCGAAGTGCAACAGAGACAGAGGTGTTGAACAAGATAAGTGTCCCTGGGCGAAAAACCTTGGATTCACCCTGAAAGCATGACGCAGGTGGACTAAAGGTGTCTACTAGGTAATGAGGTTTGGAAAAATGCGAAACGAGAGCTGCATTCTGGATAATTCCACTGGTATAATTAGAGGTGTGTCGCGAGGTCAAGAGGCTGGGGGTGACCCCAATGTACATTCACATCCTCGAAATTCATCTCCCAGCATCCACTCTCTGTGCACCATGGGGTTCCACACAAGTCTCTCTGAGTCGGAATGGCCTTGGCTGTTTGCTTTGTAGGTCCGCGCGGGATTTCCTATCTGGTGATTCAGCAGGCAATATGGCTGCCAGAAGAGAAAAAGTACTGGGAAATGAAAAAAACAAAAAGAAAAAAAGAAAACGGACAGTTTATAAATATCTGGTCAGTGGAATAATCCCAGTATGACTGATAATATGCATAATGTGCAAAAGACAAAATATCTGTACTGACGCTGTGGTTTTGCTTAGGCTCTTTGCGGATCTGTGTTGAGCAATGGGAGTGGAATCTCCAGCTGACTTCCCATCATGCTTTGGGGACGAGCCAGAGTGTGTGAGATGTAGTCCTAATTACTCTATTCAGATTCGCAGCGTTCCTGCGGCTGATTGGCAGAATGACAGCCCTAATTACTCTCCTTATACCCAACGTCCCAGGATGGATTCCCAGGCTAATAGGTTGATTAGAGCCTCTCTTCAAGTTTCCCAACAAGAGTTTGCGGGAGTCAGAGTCTTGATTAAATCTTTAAATCCGGATTAAGTTTTGACAGAAGACGTCAAGGGTTGTCTAGGAAGTGGCATACAGGTTCCTGAAGGATTGACATTGACTGTCAAATATTAATGGCATAAATTACAGGCTCCATGATATCTCCATTCTTCCGTATTGTGCATCCACATCAATTAAAATATGGCTCCATCTTTACAAAGTGGGTTTTCAAGTTGTGCTTCCAAAGTGCCCAAGGTACATAAATAATCAATACGGCCTTGGTAAAGATCTCACCCCTTTTCATGTTTTCAGCTCCGAGGGCCGGATCTCAGCATGAAAAGCACGGCAATCATTCGGATATTTATCAACTGGCTCCTAATAGCTGCAATGCTAATGACAGAAACTACCCCTGGGGCATAAATGCATAGAAGGCTGCTCAGGCCTTAACGAGCCAGAGAGCGCGCCCTGCAGCTTTATTGATGTTTAGGTGTCATATATATCCTTCACAGTTAACGGCGGAGAAGTGGAAATTCAGTTCCGTTCACCAATAACTGATAGATTTTATCAGGGCCAGAAATTGATGGCACTAAACACAGGGAAAACATATCAATTTAATGTCTGTCATCTAATCACACGAGAAAGTGCTTTAGATTTTGTTTCTGCTATTTAGTGGTATAATTAGTACTAAGCATAAAATGTACAGGAATTGTCTTTTTGTGGGTATATGAAAATATACATTTGACTGAAGAATTAGCTAGATTGTTCATTGTTTATTTTTGTAGTGTTTCACTGAGTTGGACACCAGTATTCTTTTTGTCCCTTCTGCCATGATCTCAGAGGTGATGTAGCCTGACTCGTTGCTCTCCTTCTGCACATCTGGCCTATATATATAAATATTTTTTTGTGTTTGACATAGTCCAGCTTTGCCTGGATTGCAATCAAACATGCAGATGTTTCTCTGTCCCCAGCAGGGTGGCACTGCTTACCACCCCTCAAACTCTGCATTTGCTGGCTACTATACTAAATATTAATTAAATGCATTCCTTATTTAGGAGATCCAGAACAGCATACTAACAGCAGCTATCATCTGACTTTACTCACTCGCTATTTAATTTGTTTTTTGAAACATCTGAGGGGTGGTGAGGGGGCTCTGAAGTGACTTTTTGAGTCAACAAACCCACCCCTGCACAAGCAAAATACATGTATGCATTTAATATTAATAACAGGTTTTGTTTACATGTGCTTGCTGTATTTGACACATTTTTTTGGGGTTGTTCCTTCTTGTAAAGTGTCAGCCTTCTGAAAATCATACTTTCTTCTTGCATTTTGTTCTCTTCATTTTCTGGAGTCCAAACTCACTTTGCATTTCTACAGCTGGATATTTTACCGGAGCTGTTCCGCTGAACTGCCTGGCTCTTCAGTACCACAGCGGGTCCCATCCAGGTTTTAAGCCCTCGCCCAGATGCACTACACTCCCAGCTTCTCCCAGCGTGTATAACACAGTTTGTTATCACCCAGAGCATGATGATCTACAAAAGGACAGCACCACAGTCGACAGATAGCTACTCGAAGGACTGGAAGGGGATGTGATTGTGTCAGCACTGGGAGCTGAACCCAACTCCCTCACTCAGCAGCCAGGGGTAAAGAGGACAATGCAAATAGTCTCACAGCATTCCGAGTTTGATCAGGCCATGTAACAGTGTGAAGCTCTCCCCCTCTGTTTCAGCCAGATTTCACCATAGATGTGGGACCCCGCTCGAGGAGGAAGGAGACAACAATTATTTTTACCAGCTGTTTATGGTTTTTCTAGGTGTCTTCATTCCTGCTCTATTCTTTTTGTTTTTCTGGCTTTTTGTCTAGTACCTCAGGAGCTGATGTCAACTCAGCTGCCCGAATGTGGGCTGGGAAAGATTCCCGATGCCCAAACTGCTTTTAAAACTCATGGAAACTTAGTTTCATTGCGGGAGCCGCTCAAGGTATTGCATCCAAATTAGCATGCTATAAGAAACTACACTTACTGATAATGTTAAGCATTGTCCAGGCAGTGTCGTGACTGAGACGTGTCAAAGGTACATCCCATAATATGCCCGCAATATGACATGGGTGGTTTGCCCTGGGATTCTTGTTTCCCTTGACCTTGGTGTGATGTTATCATTACACCACATAACTGGGTATCTATCCAACGAGTACACAGTTTACCCAACTAAAATCGCAGTGTTTCTCATTACCTAAAGCACAACCTAAATCACTCACCAACCTGAAGTTCAAGCGACAACCCAGCCAAATGTAAAAGCAAACTCATAGCCTAATTAACCTACATTCTACTGTATAACGCCCCCTACAGTTCACAGGTCACAACTGCATGCCCCAGTGTCCTCCTGGCTCCCAGCTTCAGCTCAGCCCTCTCATTTAACTCATTTAAATACAGCTTGCATTAGGTAGTGACCCCGCTTGGGTGCATCTGGAAAAATACGTGAGCGCCGCCCTGCTGGTAGCATAACATTTACATGCATGAGGGAGCCTGAGGTTCCTGGTTCAAACTGAAATGTCCTGTGATTTTCCTGTGTGGTTCCTCTCCCATCCCAGGGACCCTCTGCTCTAAGTTTGTTTTTGTGGTTGTCTGAAAACATCAGAGTTTAGTGTGTGAACTGTGAGATCACAGTAAAAGCCTTTTGCAGAATGCGGATCTTCACAGCCTTGAGCTTTTTTCACAGGACAGAACAGCTTCAGAAGGGATCACAGTTTTGATCATGCACATCGGATACTGTCTGGCCGTGCCGACTGTCACCCTGCAAATTCCAAACCAAAAACATCCTCGGTCTTCCTCTTCGGGGTGACACCCTCCTGCTGGCAGCTGAATCCTTCAGCTTTTCTTCTGATGTCGGCTCATTAATGGACCATCGTTGTCCGTGACGGGTGGCCCATGGTGAACACTTGTTCAGAAGGCAAATGTCAATGGCACCCCCGGGATACATCGGAGAAGGTGCTTGGGGGTGTGATCCCCCCTGAGAACCCGGCTGCAGAGAAGACCTATTGCAGGAATGCAGCTCAGCCATGCAGAGTTATACTTTATTATTACATAGTAATAACAATTATAATATAAACAGCAATAACAACAATAGTAATAATTATAAGCATTCAGGAATCCTCACACATGTATATAAATAATATTATTGTTATTGTTTTGTTGTTGTTGTTACTGCTGCTGTTGTTTAAAACGCTAAGCAGTCAGAATGGGTTTCTGGTAAAAGAACATAAACATGACAACATGACATTAAGTCAGCAGAAGACAGACACGTCCCTTGTGTGATGGCCACAGAACACTGGGCCTCGTTGACGTCCTGCAGAATCATCATGGACAGCCGCCGGTCACCGGCAGGTAACCAGGGACATTAAAAGCTGAGACTGTCCACGCAGGCATTTTCCTCAGCCATTTTTTTCCGGGACATTTGACAGCCTCGACTGACGGTGACGCCGTCGTGATCTATCTCACGGAGCGGATCCCGACAGTGTTCCTCCACTTCAAAATGGCCAGTGGTGTTTAGATGGAGCCATCCTCACGGGCTGCCCATCGGTTTCTGGTCCTGCCGCCCCTAACCGCAATGCAGTACTGGTCCGGCACTCGTCGCCGGCACACGATAAATGATTCATTCCCGCGGCGGCGTTAGGAGGTGTCATTTCTGTGCTGATCTATCACTGCGTGCCGAACACTTATCGGCAGCTGCAACATTCATTTCACAGCCCTGCTCTTGCAGTAGCTCAGCCATCAGAAACCCCCACCCCCCCATCCTCTAAGCGGTGCTAAAACAAAACACTGGCTTGGCCTGTCCTTTACCACACGCATGTTACTGAGTGTATATCCACAGACACACCGGTGCTGCAGTGGGACCATGTGTCAGCCGGTGTGTTTGGGGGAGGGTGACCCGGCATTTTAGCGAGGCTGTGACACAATACCGCCAGCGGGACAGCCGTCTTTCCGCAGTGCCGGTAATCTCTCAGGCAGGGGCGCCATCTACACATCGCTCTTCAGTTTTTTCCGCACCCGCAATATTGATTTTGTGTCAACGCCATGTAAGTCACTCTTTACACAGGGAGACTTGCCTGCAGCCCCGAATGTCCCCCCAGGTCTTCCCCAAGGTGACAAGGCCATAGACACTGCATCACCGATGATTGTACTGATGACAAGGCCCGAAAGGGCATCAGCAATGTCAGCGGGCATTCTGCGTTACCACGGATGGCATTTCGTGAGGTCGCTGGCCGTTGCCCGACACATCACGGCCCGATATGACTGTCCCTTGAGGCTTGGCGCCCCCATAAGGTCAGCCTGCCTTTAGTACGTTCGGTGTTTATGGTACCCAGCGGACCCTATGGTTTCTATGAATGCGGCCTGGTTAGGCTGCAATGAGACATATGACCAATTTGGTTCAAGGCTGAAACAGCTGCCTCCCCCGCCAGCCCCCCAGCTCCTAACCTCGACCACCCGGTTCCTCACTTTGCCCTTCCCCAGCCCCCTCACCTCACCCCACCAGCCTCCTCACCTCACCCTCCCCTTCCTCATGATGAGTAACTCACTCTCTCTCCTTCTTCAGAAAATCATCCCGCCTGTCATTTACTGCATGTGTGTGGAGAGTGCCGATTCTGGGCCCTGTCGTCGCTAATTTTCGGTGTCCCTGGGCCCCTAATGAGCTGCCGTGAGCCGCTGTGCCCCATCCCTGCCTGTCACTCGCTCCTCCGTCCCCTCGGGCCATAATGACTCACCTTTAAGTAAACGAGGACAAACTGGGGCGTCTAACGTGAGGCCAGAGCAATTCGAACATGAGGATTGAAAACGTCATTCTGCATCCCAAAATCTTAATGCATCTCCATTCTGAGACACAATAATACCACTCTCTCCTGATCTCAATTCTCAGGAAACTGCTAAACCTTTCTATCATGTCTTAATTAGAAAAGAAACTGACAACTTTGAGGTTTACCACTTGAAATATTGTTTTTTCTTTCATGTCTCCGTTTCTTTGGAGCTCAACATTGAATTATTTATGCTTTAAACAAATATCCTTAGGCTAGCAGCCTTTATTATTGAATACGCTGCACGGCGCTGTCTGTCCCTGGAGCTTATTCCTTAAGAATACAGGCCCTGGTGACTTTGCCTCTGGTTGAATATTAGATGCTACCTGGAGTCATCTGACTATATTCAGAAAAAAAAAAAGTTAAAATTTTATGGGCTCCCAGAGGGCGCTTGGAACTTCTTCAGAACGTACCTGAGATACATTCTGAAGGTCTCCACAGTGTGACATTTATATTTTGCATTCTGTTTGCTTAGCAGGCTGGCTGATCTGGAGGGGTGTGCCGCATACGACCAGGGGGTTAGAGATGTAGCAGAGGAGCTAGTCTATTGGTAGCTCTGGCAGGCATCGGCTGAGAAAGTGAGTAAACTGAACTCTTCTGGAAAGTTGGTGTCCTTGTCCTGTATAAGGAAATTCCTAGGCATCTTTGTAGGGACGTTACTGAGACAGAGAGGTGTGTTAGCTGTAACCCTGCTGATGAACTCACAGCGCCTTGTCAAAACTCTCTTATCTGCAAGCCACTCGTGTCCAGGAGCGGAGGTCCAAGGTACTTTCTTCTGACACGGTCTCCTCATCTCAAAAAAGCTCGCACTGCATTCCGTTTTTGGTCACCATCTTTTCCCAACTTGATGCTCAGCTCTTTGGTGCTCTTTCCGGCAAGCGTGCCAGAGGTCCTCGGAAACTTCTGCTGTCTTTGCCGGGGCCAGACATCCAGACAGCGGAGAAAAGAAGGGGTGAAGCGTCAGACTTTTCCTCCGCTCCCTGGGGTGCGAAATCAGCCGGCCAGGACATCATGGATGACAAGGTACATGGTGGAACTTCTCAAGCGGCGTCGGACTGTCAAGCCAACCTTGTAGATCAGAGGTCCCCAAGGCCTCTGCTCAAGGCCCTGCCACCGTGCCCGCCATGCCCGCCCCGGCTGCCCCCTGCCCGCGTGGCATATGGTGCTGTCAATGCCACTAATGCTCCTGCTCTTCAGGAGGCCCGTGATTGTTTACTCTGTCCTCCGCAGGCATTAACGAAAAGCAAAGACACCGGGAGGGGTTATGGCTAAGGTGCTAATGTACCAGAGCGCGCTGGCGACGGCCCGGCACACTCTGCCCGAGGGCTCGGGGGCAGCAGAAGCAGCGTGGCCCTGCAGGTGATGCGCCGTTTTGGCGTATCCCCGCCACGGCGATTTGGGAGTCGGTGCCGGCAGGTGCGGAGCTAGAAATTCTGTGCCCCCTAACAAAATGTCCCCTTGGGCAGCCGTGCCTAATTTTAAGTAATTCAAGGGCCACTGCAAAGTGCTGGACCCCCTAAATCTATCAGGGTATCCATGCCCCTCTCATGCCCTGGGGTGCAGGGCGTCCCGCTGATTGCCGGTGACACTCACCTGCCAACTTGCTCTGCTTTCAGCTGACAAAAAGTTGCAGATCCGTCATATGGGGCTGAATGACAGCGTAGTGTTTTATTCCGTCAATAGCACACTATCAAGTATGACTCAGTTTGACCAGATTCCTGTAGGTCTTCCCTCCCTAGTGTGTGACTCCCCCCCCCATACTCCCCACGCTCAATGATTCCATGGTTCCACCATTCATGCTGTGAAATCCTCAGTTGCAGGACGGGCTGATTTTTTGACTGTGCCTCACGGTTTTGGGCCTCTATCCTCCGAGACCCTGGGGCTGAGCTCTGTGTTTTTACAGGACGAGCAAGCGAGCAATTGCGATTACCAAAAGAGCGACGCATGCTCACGCAAAACAAAAACCATTTGTGAGGTGCAGGGGGCAAAGAAATGAATATTCATGCGCCAGTGGAATCAGGCGCCACTGTTCTTTGTGGGTGTTTCTTCATCGTGGCAGATTGAAACCACGCAGCCTGCCTGCAATTCCTCTGAGCACTGACAGACGAACAGTGTGGCTTTCAGAGGCAGCAGCGACAGGCACGGGGCTTGACGGCACGGCACTCTGGCGCGGTAAATTAAAAATGGGGCAAATTACATGTTTAAAAGGCCCCCGCGCTCAA
Source organism: Mormyrops attenuatus (assembly GCA_026777985.1). Taxonomy (NCBI): domain Eukaryota; kingdom Metazoa; phylum Chordata; class Actinopteri; order Osteoglossiformes; family Mormyridae; genus Mormyrops; species Mormyrops attenuatus. The sequence continues at coordinate 21,646,960 of JAODKC010000002.1, forward strand.
TGGAGTGAAGCTAATTGGAATTCAGCCATAGAACAACAGGCTGTGTTTTAGGTGCCCTGAAATCGTCGCCGTATTTTCCATTATATTTTTCGGCTTCTATCTATCAGGACGCCTCTGTATTTCCGCACGTTCCTTTATCTCAAAACTATTTACACACATCTTTTAACATAATTGCTGTCAGTCACTCACATTCCATCATATGTGTTAGCATGGCTTATACTCTTAGCGAATAAGCAAATAGGGATTTTACTGAAATTAATGGCGAGCATAAGAAAAGCGAAACAGCATATGCGGGACTTGTAATCTTCCGTGCGTAATCTCAATTTTCTCCCGAGAGTAATATAATATGGCTTTTAAAAATAAATAAATGAAAACTCAGGAGGTACAGAGAATCCATGTCGGCATTTTTATTTACTATTTTATTTTCTTAATACCTCACTAAGCATACCAGCCGTTTTCACACTATGCAGTTTGTATTCACTTGCTTATTTGGCACTTTTTAGCCAAACAAGCTTATTTTACTCATTTATTCAGCGGGATTTAAACAGTGACCTTCAGATCACATGGAGTGAAATCTCAGCCACTCCACGACTTGCCACATGAGCTTCACATGATCTTTACTCTCTTGTAAGTTGCTACATCTTTCCATGATGTTCATCATATGTTCGAACTGTTATGCATGTGTAGCTGAAAACAGAAGATTAATATATCAGATCCCAGTTATAGTCAGCTTTCAGAAAAGATATTTTTACTTGAATGATTTTGTTGGATCATGACCCTAAATTCTCCAGCTCATCCTGGAAACATGTGTGCATTTTAACAAGTAATACACACCTGACAAAAATGTCACAACGTTACTTAACAAGCTGTTAACAGGCACGTCAGCAGAAAATCCACTGTGATGTCCTGCCCTGGGGCAGTGGGGTAATTAAGACAGGGCAGAATCCCAGCAGGAAGGTGCAGGGAATGGTGTCTGAGGTGCAATTCACACAGACAGCTCATCGCCAAGGCCCCACGCTGCATTGCCCTGACAAAGAAAGTGAGATAGAGAGAGCACTCCCTTCATATGGAACAAATAAAACATTCAGGATGCTAGACGTCATAAGCGCTGGGTGTAGGATGATGGATCTCATTTTATAACCTTCTTCACCTAATAATGGAAGAACTGTCTCACATGGTACTTTATATACCCATTGCTTTTTCACTGTATGCCGTCCACATGCACGTTTCTGAACGGAGATAATGTACAAATAAACCTATTGCACAGCCCTAGTCAAAAGTAGCACTATGTACAGATATTTGTGCGTTCATTCATTTGTTTATTCATTCTTTCGTTTTTGTCATTGCTGTCTAACATCATGTCGCCTGCAAGACTGTTTTTACGTCTCGGATAAATGCTATTTAATTTCACTGTATACCTGCATACTTTGAAATGACTACAGATTTTGACTTGATAATAATGACAATGAAGATGATGATGATGATGGTCATGGTGTTGATGATGATAGTAGCCATGGTTATGGTGGCGATGATGATTATGATGTCATAGTGACGATGATGATGACGATGATGTCATGGTGACATGGAGGATGACGACGATGATAATGATGCTGACGACGATGATGATGATCCAGTGCTGTGTGAGAGGCCAGTTTGTCTATTTTTAACCGAGACCTCTTGGCAGGTTAGCGCTGAAACTCAGACCACATCACTAAGAGTTGCTTCCGCAGCAAAGCCTCGATAGCGCAGGTTCTGTAAGCTGCTCTGGGTGAAAACGTCCACTAAGCAGCTGGACGCCGCCCCCCCAGCACACGCAGAGTGACTTTGGGTCCAGGGGGGAGGCGGTCAGGAGCCTAGTCAGCAGGACCCAAGCCTAGGGGTGCAGACCGCCGTACCCACCACGAGCACAGGCGAGGGGGTGGGTTCGGGACACTTCAGTGTGAGTATGCGCCTGAGCCTGCTGATCACGCCATATGCTAGCCTCCTGTGGCGTTCAAGGATGGGGTTGACTGGTGTCTTTTGTTTACTGGGACCTTCTTCACGTGCCTTCAGCTGACAGTTTGAGCGATGTGATCTTCTTGGACCATATGTCACCTCCCTTGTAGATGCTTAACCTTCTGAAGGGGCCCCCGAGACCATGCGTGATGGACAGTCCTCGGGGACCTTCCGCACCGGTCCATAGGTGGCTGGTTCCAGCAGCAGTAAACCGATCTCCATGACTGATTTCGGGATTTCTTAGCAAACTTAGCAGAAACAAGGAACATTATCTACGAGCTGGATGGAGAGAAGATGGGAGTGATATAGGGCTGGCAGGTTTTGCATGAAGCCACGCGAGCCATCAGAGCAGAGCAGGGGGACACCAAGAATAACCCGAGTATTTAAAAGCGTGAGCATAGGAGGCTCTGGAGTAAATCTCCATCTGAGCAGTATCCCCAGAGCAACCAATAGCAGGACACGGCTCAAAAAGAAGAGGCGTGTTCAGTCATCAGCCATCAAGCACAAATATACACAGATTAGGTATCTGTATCTTTGTGGGGACTCTCCATTCATTTCAATGGGCATAATTCTTATCCTATGACACCCTTAGCCCCTATCCAACCTTAACATTAACCATAAGTAACCAAACAAAATACAAGACATTTGGCATTCATTCACAGATTTTTACAAAACCCAGTTTCACTTTGTGAGGGCCGACAAAAATGTATCCACAAGGTCAAAATAACAGGTTTTTAGTCCGATTTTGGTCCCTATAATGTAAAATATACACAACCACACATACTGTACACAGACACATACACACATAGACAGATTTCTGTCATAGTCACACACGTTATTCTCACCCACACACATGCTCACACACTCATTGCACGTCTCCATTGCCGAACCCACACTTTCAAAAGCGCAGAATCGCTTTTGCATTTCGGTCTTAGCTGCCAATCACAGACATCAAGCTGCATCGCCATCCTCTCTCTCTCCCTGTCTCTCCCCCAGACACAGGCTGTGGACTTAACAGACACCCAGTCTGTCTCTCTGTCTCCGTTTCTTGTCAAATAACATTGCTTCTGTTCATTAGCGGATACTCACCGGGGCAGCCGGAACATTCCACAGGGGAGCATTTTCTGTTCCACCGCAGCACGTCTGAAACACATAACACATCCGACGTTTCTCGATTACGCTGCGGTTGCGGTCGTGGAGTGATCTGTAGGAGGTAATTAACAAACTCCATGCGCTAGTGTTTCGAACATCATTGGTTTATCTGGCTAAACGTTTTCCCATAGTTGTCATTCGGCAGATAATTTAGCCCCCTTGGTTTATTGACAAGCTGGTAAAAAGCACCGACATGTTTCAAAATGAATCCCACCAGCCCTTGTCAATCACAAGGAGCACACAGTAATATCTTAATGGCAAATCGCTGGCTATTAAGATCAGATTGCCCGATACTTAATCTTATTATACCCTAAGCAGGTGCTGGATTTCCAGGGCAAATCAGCGGTTTGTGGAGTGGAAGAGGAGATAATTAAAAGATGTGATAGTAGTCAGATTCTGGGGTGAGCAGAATGTATGTGGGGCTCATGGGCCCGTGACCGACTCGACCATTTTAATGGTCAAGAGCATCAGAAAAGGTGCGGAAAGAGTCTAATAACAGAGGGAACTGAACCGCAGATCCACCGTGCATCTCCATCTGTTAATGAGGGCATCATAGGCGTCATAAAATGGCCGTTAATAACCGGCCTGCTGTCTGAAAATGTTCCCTTAAGGGACGATGCAGTATGACTTTCATACTACTCAGTAAGCCTGAATCTCTACTCAGCAGGTCTCCTTGGAGCAGAGCTACGCTCTACAGCACCTACATTGACCGCAGAAATGAACTGCTCATAATCTCTTTTTTAATGGTTAGTTGTTTGTATCTCAGTTGGTCTAACCTGCAGTGGAGCCCATTCCCGATGTATCCCAGCCTTGTCAAGCCTATTGGGCTTTATTGTCATACCATGCATATACAGGTATACAGTGACAGGACATACAGACAGTGAGTGAGAGGAGGAGAGCTTCACAGGACTTACAGTGCAAAACACAGGACAGTGTGAAACAGGGGGGCTGTACACAGGGGTTTATATACATACATAAGGGTTCAAATACACAGTGTAATGTGTACATAAGCAATAAGTAACACAGCAGCAACATAACGGCACAGAATAAATATAGTGACTCATTAACAATAAACAGATTAATAATAATAATAATAATAATAATAATGATAATAAGATTCTCAGAGATAGGTATTATTGTCTGGGTAGGCTCCAATCCTCCCCGGCCCCCCACAGCAGTTAGAACACAGCTGGATGGATGGATGCCCTGCACTGCACTGGCATCCTGTCCAAGGTGTCCCCTGCCCTGATCCTCGTGCATTCTGGGACAGGCTCCAGACTCACTGCGATGTGAAAGCTGAAGGATGGATATTTACACCCTGGTGCCTTTTACGCAGAGTTGGGGTCACACACCCAAGATTTCTTCTCCCATAAACATCACGTCGTCTCTTTGCAGTCTGGACTTCTACAGCCGTGTACGATTTGCTCTGTATGGCTTCGATACATCAAACACTTTGGCGTTTTAGGACAACCATGTCAAGAAGGGTACTTTCTGAATTATTAACTGAATTATATATCATTTAATATATTCAATAAGCATATTAGCATTAGTAAACATTCATATTTTATTGCTTTTTTATTTCTATATAATTAGATGTTTCCTTGTTTGTTATAAATCAAAGTATATCATCTGCCTCTATTACTGACTGTTTGTTAGCCCTTTATATTTACACAACTGCACCTTCATAATGCATTCATCATGAATTCTTACAACTTTCATAAGTAGCATGTGACTACATCTTAACATCCTAACATTCCTTAAAAGCTTTAATATACATTAAAAACAAATGTTACACAATTATACAATTATACGTTTTGACTTTACCATATAATGTTCATTAATATTAAAGCCATCAAGCTATAGTTACATACTGCTTATGAATGTTCTATGAATGCATTTTGAAGTTGCAGTGAATGTTTTAGGAATGCATTATAAAGGCATTATGAAGGTACAGTTAATGTAAAGTGTTCCTGACTATTTTATAATATCCCACATATAAGACAGACTTTATTGATTCCAAGGGGAAACTCTGGTGCATGCAGTAGCAAGAATGTAGTGCACAGACGAACATACGTTTAGTGCCAGACAGACAAGGTGCAAAAAAAGTAAGCCACACAAAGTACACAAATAAAATTTCCCGAAAATCAGAATATTGTAATATTAAAAGTAAATAAATATTTATAGAATGATACATTCTGCGCAAATAAATTATGTGCAATGAGGATGTGAATGTTTTGGTCATTGCTGTAGCACTGCTGTTGTGTGGGTGCTGTATACCTTTTTCCCTGCTGAAGGTGACACCCAGTACTGCAAGGGCAAGTCTGCCAATCGGCTGCTGCAGCATTTTGTTCATAACAAAGCGTGGGGTGATGTAGGCGTGTTACATACTACTGCAGATAGGAATATTCGTATGTGATGGTGTTCAGAGTTATACATGAACTAACCGGCGAAGGGGCTGCCGGTGTGTTTGGAGTGACTGAGTGCAGTCAGAAAGGTAATCACACTGCACTGTGTATCACTGTCTGTTATAGCAGGAAACCTAATTATTATGAATAGCCCGTGAAGCACTTTTTACCTTTGCATAAAGTATTTAACCGGAATTGTTTTGGTAAACCAATCATATCTGTAAATGGCTTTACTGTATGCAGGATAGGCTGCCCTTTTCTAATAGCAAAATGGTAAGTTTGCTTTTATAAATAATGCATCATCTGGCAGAGCGAAATGCTCAATCCTCTGCCCTACTTTCTGCGCTCACTGTTTGCTATTGGTATTCCCAGACTCGCACTAACAGGCCAACAAGGAATTGTTCTTTTGCACTTCATTCATTCATTCGTTCGTTCATTCATTCATACAGTCCTACAACTCTTCCTTGCATCACTTCTCTTAAATTATATTCACAATTTATTTATTTCTTTATCCTACCAAATGCCGCTTCTATATGTAGACAGTCTAGTGTAAAATGTATGTTCAAAAATCCATCTGCACATACTTGTAAATAGTCTTGCTCCGTCTTGCATGTAATGTGTTATACCAGGGCACACATACAAAAACAGTTCATTGTATGTTTAATGAAATTGGCCGATAAAGATCTTTCTGATCTCATTCATTCGCTCACTTTCATTCAGTCATTCGTTCACTTATGTATTCAATGACTCATTTCATTGTTTATTAATTTGTCTAACAATACTTAGTACATCTGTGGGTTTGTGGGCATTAGCGGGAGCTGGAAGGTTGGAGGGGACAGGAAGTGGGGGTCTCTGGGGCGCCACCTTTTGGCAGCTGTGGTAGGCTGTGTTCCACGTGTTTTCCTGTCCTTCAGGAAAACCACATTTTTAATCCATCATACGCTTCATCGATAGGTAACAGTAGATAATGTAGCATGTTTCTTCAGGGGGGAGGGGGTGGGTTCAGCCTGGCAGCAGAATACAGGCTGGCACCCACCCCCCCCCCAAAAAAAAAAAAAAAAAAAGGAGGGAAAAAAAAAACGGGGTTGAGGGCAGGCAAGAAGGGGGGGTGGTGTTTTGGGGGGACGGGTACGCAAAAACCCTGGAAATAAACAA
>JAODKC010000002.1:21664062-21682768 GCA_026777985.1 Mormyrops attenuatus
GGGGGGCAGCATGGGGTGTAAATGGAATGAAACTTTGTTTGCCGTTTGTAGAAGAACAGGTACATGGGAATGTGTTTGTTTTCATATATCCCATCTTGCTCTCATTTTTAATAGATACATTTTTGGGAGGGGTAGGACTTCCCAATGGAGATGTGGCAGAGCATGGGATTCAAGCCGGCGACCTTCTGATAACAGAGACAGAGACCTGCTGAGGCACCCACCACCCCCAAGGGGCGGGAGTGTACCCTGTACAGGATGCCAGTACGTCATAGCTCACATATTCACGCATAACCACACCCACACAGAAGCAATAATCATCAGCATGTTGATAATGTGAGCTGTACTCATTCCGGCTGCCCTGGGTGTTGGGCGATTCCCATTGCAAGGACGGTCAAGGCTGGCACTCCACTAGACATCATGAGGTGTCCGTTTGGAGAAGGTGGGTGCAATTCAACAAGGCTCTCTCCCTCTCTCCCTACCCATCCTGACACACACACCACACACACAGAAAACGGAAATGACCTGTCAGTCTGGGTTATTCATGATCACTTTCCTTCCCGGTTTATATTCCAGGAATAACCATTGGGCCGTTTCCTCACTGGAGCGCTTCATTCACTGCACCGTAAACGTGAGCGTCCAGAAGCGGAGCAGTCCGGGCTACCTGTCGTGAAAGATCATTGCACACACTGTGTGTCACCGAACTGTAGTTATACTGCAGCAAAAGCTGAATTTTAATGTATGTATTTTGTGCTGTCTCCCCAAGAGCTGAGCATTCCGGAGTTTTCCAGCTCGGCATGATGTCGCTGGCGAGCGTACCGACATTGGTGTCCGCATTTGCGTACTTGTGTGTGTGGGGAGGTGGTTCACAAGACGCCATCATGCCTCCTCCACCTGGCCTCCAGGGTGCAACATGCGGCTGGTGAGTAATGAAAAGAGCCAGAGGCTCTCCTGGATCACCGACTGATCTCTGACCCTGGGCATACAGATTATAGCAGAAGTGTATATCTCACATGGTTTAATGTGGTCGGTATTTTAATGCACTGAGGAGGTGAAAGCGATGCAGTGATAATGTGAATGACATTTTGCAGTGTGTGACTTTGCTTAGGTAATAGAAAAACATGCCTGTCACTGATCCTCTGATCCTCTAACCTCCTACAAAGCCCCCCCCACCCCCCAGCACAAACAGCTGCAATCAGCTTGCTAATTGTAATCCAAGGATCGACCAATCACAATGTGTAATAGCAGTGTTCCATAACATATGCCTCAAACATTTTTCTCATATTAAAGTGACATACATAGCAGAAATGTATAGAGATACTTAAGCAAGAAGGACTTTCACCGTGGCGTACTATGACTGTTGGCAGTGGCCAGAAATATAGAGTAACAAACTTTGGGATTTGAGACACGGGCATCAGTGATGGATCCCTTTCCAAATTCGTATGGACAGAGCGAGGGGTCTGCCCCGGATGGGAGATGGACGGTGCTGTCACTGGCCGGCCAACTCCATCAAACAAATAATTACACTGTCACTCCGCATTTCAGGTTTAACTTTTAGGGACATTTCACTCACAAAGGATGACCAGCAGGGGGCAGGATGGGGGGGGTCACAGCCCATCAACAGGCACGCCACTGGACACAGTGTTCATTGATTCGTGACACAGGGTGCTGACGGCATGCTAAGGGAGTTATTTATCCATGTACTCTTCCGCATCTTTGTCTTTCACGTACATCTAGAGTGTGGAGTGTAGGGAAGGAGTGTAATTAAGACCAATGGTGGCTGTTTTGAACATAGATACCCTCTGAAGACCTGACCCAAGGTCTGGACACCGTACTGCAGAGAAGCCATTATCTTTGCTTGGGGAAGGGGACACCAGCTGTGTGTAGTCCTGTTACAAGCCAGCTATTGCTTTATAGGCTGCTCTACTCTCTCATCTGAAATGTCTTCAGCTTCATAATGCTGCTGCTGAGAATGACACGGTGTGAAGCCGATAATTGACAGACTCATGTTGCAGCACGCTCGTGGCATGAACACTGCCGGGACGTGTCAGCTGACCATTTAGGCTGGGGGTCACATGGTGGTATACCCCCAGGATGTTAGGGCTGCCTTTAAAGTGTGAGATGTGGGATCCCTTGAAGCCTGAGGCAGTCCTCCCTTTAAAGCATGAACTGTAGGGTCCCCGAAATATTGAGGCAGTCCTGCCTCGAGGCTCTCTTCCTTTATGAAGTGAACTATGCGATCCCTTGAATATTGAGGCAATCCTGCCTCAAGCATCTCTCCTCTTAAGGCGTGAGCTGTATGATTGCCTAAAGATTAAGACAGTCATGCCTTGAGGCTCTGTTCCTTTAAGGGTGTGATCTGTAGGATCACCTGATGATTGAGGCAGTCCCCCCTCGAGGCTCTGTCCCTTTAAGGTTCGAGCCATAGGGTTGTGCCTCTAAGGTGAGTCATTTTTGTTGTTTCTGTTTCTTCACACGTTGTAGCTCAGCAGAAGCTGGAGAGAAGTAGGTTTGTCACCAATCGCAGCACTCTGCCCTTAGCGGGATTTGTTACTGCTGGGAGAACAGCGTATAATTTCACAGGATACAATTACAATCACATGATTGTGTTTCTATGATGAGGCTTCGGGATGCTGCCCATTATGTGTACGGATGTGTTAGTCCTTACAAGCTGTGTTCCCTTAATTCCAGCCGCTGTTTCATTCCGGTAAATGATGGTCTCACGGAAGCACCTGGAACTGTATGTCCGCTTTCGGATCGTATTTCTGGGAAACGTGTCGGCTTTTACTCTCATTATTGCTGCAGACAGTCGCATGTGATGGGCCGCATTAATCACATGTTGTGTCCTCGTGGGGAGTCGGGCGGAGGCGTGAGGCCGGGACGACGTGACACTGATTCCCTTTCAGTGTGCAGGAACACGATGTCACCCAATGTCAGCCACTGCCCGTCAGGTCTCTGTTGTGCCGTGCTTGCTCACGCACCCCACTGGATGCTTTGAGGGGGCGGTGTCTGTCCCCCAGGCCATAAATTAGTAGTGAGCTAACAATATTGAGGCCCCCAACCTGGGCACCGCAGGAAATGCTCTTGACTGATCCTCTTCCTCTCAAGGCTGAGTGAAGGGTCCGTCCTCTGCGTTCTGCGGGAGACAAAGCCTGGCATATTTACCGGGTGGAGTCGGGCTGGTGGGAAGATGAAAGCCGAGTTGCGGTTGTCGGACGGGGGAGATACGTCAATCAGCCGCTTGGGCTTAAAAATAGAGAAGGATCCGGAAAGAGCGTGGAAGTGAGGGATGTGCTCCCCCACGGCGGCACTGCAGCAGCAATCGAGCTGCCGGCTTTGATGCCATCGCCATTCCGAGAGGAATAACAGGCGAGCGTTTCCATTGCCGTCCATTCTCCTGCCCTCAAAAGCTCAGCGCTGGTGGTGGAGCGGATCCATCACTGGGAAGTCCCCGCCAGCAGTGTGTCCAAACCGCGCCTGAGTAGGGAGCAGGACATGTGGGACAGGCTGTGGGAGTCTTGTCAGGGGGGCAGGGGTGCTGCAGTGGTCAGAGATTTTGGAAATTTAATAAAGGGTTCATCTGTCCTATAGGTTTCCATTCAAACGTGTGTGTGTGTCATTGTTTTAACTGGTATTGATTTTACACATATGGAAGCTGGAAAGGCTTTTCATGCCGAGATCCTGTGCTGAGGAACATCCTGCCAGATGATGGGAAAACTGCACCCGGTCTCAGGGTTTTAGGAAAAGCCTTAAAACTCTCTTATTTACATTTAGACTTTCTCAGGCTTTTTTATTCATTGCTGCTAGCTCATTTTTTTTTTCTTTCATTGTTTTACTGTTTATTGTTTTACTGCCTGCTTGATCTTATAGCTAATTTAATTTTTATTCTAATCTGTCATCTTTGTTTTAACTGCATTTTTTTACTGTGTAGCATATTGGGTGTGAGAAACGCACATTACAAATAACATGTCTTCCTGTTCTGTGATTCATTCCTGTGCTCTGACCGTAGCGATTTTCTCATGCAGATATTTAAACGCATTTAAAGGTGTGAGAAGCTTCACTTGTGAAAGATGACACACTGATATGCAAATCAGGACAGAAACGTGGTAATAAAATCGATTAGGGCCTGCTGAAGTGAGTGGGATTACTGCTAAATAGCAACTTTGCTTCTGACAATTGTAGACAGTGCAATTCATGTTTTACACATTTCCAATTTGTACAAACAAAATTAAAGAGGCCAGGGAGAAATTGATTTTACTGCCCCCCCCCCCAACAAAAATGGATATTGAGTAATTCTTTCGGATCCACTCATTACAGGTACCTTGATTTGATTAGAAATCTAACAAAGGTAATTGCATTCTTTGTTTGTTTTTGGTCTTATCTGCCAGGAAATCAAAAAGCGGGAATCGCAGAATCGCTACAGTGTTACGCGGCCAGCATTGCCTCACAAGAACAATGAATAAATACCAAGCAATACTCTGATTGTGTTCGAATCAGACACCTCTTCCACCGATGTGAAACGGCCTCTTCTCCTACTTGCTGAGCTGTTCCTGGGAGACGGTTTGCTGTTGGCTTGCAGTAATAAATGCAGCTCTGAGCATCGACGCAGCTGATTTATGATCTGATTGCTTGGTACTGATGCGTCAGGAGAGTCCATTGACGAACACACTCTAAGAAGACAAACAAAAAATGAATGGATGAAAAAAAACAGGAAGATGTGATGATTTGCAACTGAGAGTTTGTGGCCTTTGGACCTCCATTTCAGCGTTGATACTGAATTTAACCAATAATAAAAATGAAATAGCAAGCCGTGTTTTTGAGGACCAGACAGCATTGCAGTACCTAGGTATGCAGCATCTCCAGCGATGGAGACACTGCAACGTCAACTTAGTGCTATAAAAACTGTCTGAGAGGTGTGAAGATCCACCTAGATTTCTCATCTCGAGTGTCCTGCTTTTTCAGAGTGCTTTTTCAGGGATGTACACTGATCAGCCTTAACACTAAAGCCACCTGTCTAATATTGTGCAGGTCCCCCTTATGCTGCCAAAACAGCTCTGACCCGGCGAGGCACGAACACCACAAGACCTCTGAAGGTGTCCTGTGGCATCTGGCACCAAAACATCAACAGCGGATCCTTTAAGTCCTGTGGCAAGTGGCAAGGTGGGGTTTCCATGGGTCGGACTTGTTTGTTCAGCACATCCCACAGATGCTCGATTGTATTGAGACCTGGGGAATATGGAGGGTGAATTAACACCTTGAACTCTTTTTCTGGTTCCTCAAACCATTCCTGGACATTTTTTCCATTATGGCAGGGCACATTATCCTGCTGAATGAGGCCACTGCCATCGGAAAATACCGTTGCCATGAAGGAGTTTACTTGGCCTGTAACAATGTTTAGGAAGGTGGTACACGTTAAAGTAACATCCACATGAATGCCAGGACCCAAAGTTTCCCAGCAGAACATTGCCCAGAGCATCACACTGCCTTCACCAACTTCCCTTCTTCCCATAGCGCATCCTGGTGCCATCTCTTCCCCAGGTAAACGACACACACACACCCAGCTGTCCACATGATGTAATAGAAAATGTGACTCATCAGACCAAGCCACCTTCTTCCATTTGTCCATGGTCCAGTTCTGATGTGCACATGTCCATTGTAGGCACTTTCAGCTATGGATTGGGGTCAGCAAGTGAGGTACAATGCACCATGTGAGTTTGACACCTTTCAATCACTTCCAGCATTAACTTTTTCAGCAATATGTGCAGCAGTAGCTCTCCTGTGGGATCAGACAAGATGGTTCAGCCTTCACTCCCAATGGGCATCCATGAGCCTTCATACCAGGTACAGCATTGGACTTTGGGCTTGCCTTTTTGAAGATGCTCTGACCCAGTCGCCTAGCCATCACAATCCGGCCAATGTCAAAATCGCTCCGATCCTTACGTTTGCCCATTTTTCCTGCTTCCGACACATTAACTTCAAGAACTGACTGTTCACTTGCCTAATATATAATGGTACCCTTGACAGGTGCCATTGTAATGAGATAATGCTATTCGCTTCACCTGTCAGTGGTTTTAATGCTATGGCTGATCGGTGTATATACTGTATATCTCAGAGGGCTCCCATGACTTGTCTGATTAGCGCTTTCTGAAACCTTCCGGCATTTTCCTCTGCTTCGCCTGCTGTGATCTCACCTTTGAAGTTCGCTTAGCGACCGCCAGGAATCCTGTACTCCTGTCCAGAGGCGGCCATTGATAAGGCTGCAGTTGCGCTCGGCTTGGCCCGGGGGGCACCCTTCGCCGCAGGCCAGCTCAGTCGTGACTCATTCTCCTCCTCGGCACCCCCCCCCCCGTCTGCTTTTCGGGTGGGCGGCTCATTATCTCTCCCGGCCCTCCGCCAAGCAGAGCAAATAATGCCGATTTTTGTTCTGCTAATTTGCTGTGGTGATAATTAGCACCCACGGTTCTGACGAATGTTCACTTTTTCTTGAAATCAGGTGCACCTTTCTTTGTTATTTTTCGGAGAATCGGAGATGAACAATAAAAAAGGTGCAATGTTAGTGAATAATGATGGATTTGTGGTGTGCGAATGCGGAGGAGCGCGTTTTAAAGGTCACGTGCAGGGACAGGGCAGACGTGACACCATGCGCAGATAGCCTGTCCTTCATAACAGCTCGGCTTACGTTGCCGAATCCCCAAACATCCTCGAACCTTCTGCGCTTCCACAATAATGGCTCTGCCAGGAAGATCGACCGGATTTATTAGGGACTGGTCATCATTCCATGTGCATCCTCTTCCCTGCTACTTTTAAGCATCACAAAGAATTTATCTCTCCTCTTTGAAGACGCTGTCATTTATCTGAAGCCGGTAGTCTGTTTACACTGTGCGTTCTGTGTCACGTCTTTATGGAGGAGGACCTTATTCACGACACGAATGAAGTCAGTGATTCACTTCAGTGGATTCTGAGCCCTTAATGTCTTTCATGGTATTGTGAGACCCCAGATGAGGGCTGTAGATCCTAATAATGATGCATACTTAGCACCTGCCTCCTTCGCCTGGCTTAATTATCATGCTCGTTGGGGAAATTCTGCTAGGGGCCCTGGCCGGCTCCAGGTACACCCACGGACAGCTTCTTGCCCGTTCCTCACAACGAACCCCGGCGGCATTCCATGACAGGGACTGTGCCACTATGTGTTTTGTCTGAGTAAACACTGCTGTGCCTGCTACCGGTGGTGAGTAATAAATGAAAGACATTGTAAAAGAAAGAAGGGGACCCCCCCCATCCAGCTAGAAATGGCAGGAGGAGGGTCCCCCCATCCCCCAAACATAGTGACCATTTGTTGTGGGCATCATGAGAATGTCTGGTCGAGCTCCTCTCTCCTGATCTATGTTTGAAAAGTGTGGCCGCGATTATATACCGTAATATCCAACAGTATATCTATAGGGATGAACATGTACAGAGTGAAGTAGTAAGAATGTTTCAAATACAGAGACAGAAGGAGTACGCAGCATGAATAAGTGTGGCTCGTTGATCTTCCTGTGGATGAAAGTCCCGCCCTTCGTACCCCTCCCCCCCACAAACACACACCTTATGGACCCCCCCCTCAGGTAAGGAGCTGAGCTGAGTAGTGATCTTTGTGATGGCTCCGACACAGCATTCAGCCCATGCTCAGCATAGGCTAAACCACCAGGCAGACCATGAACTAGGGCACTAACCAATATTACCAGGAAAAATATATATCCTCCCATCCATCCATTTATCCTTGTCAGGGTCACAAGTAACCATTGAAGATAATGAAACCTTTTTCTACTCTTATTGTGACACTATGTCTATAAAGTCAAGAAGAGAGAGGTAAGGAGCATGCTCTGATTACAGCGCATAGCCACACCCACCACATGACAAACCACCTCAGGAATGAGAGCCTGAGTGCAGCCATGCAGTGGGTGATACCTCAGCACCACGAGTTTTTTTCCCCACTGGCTGGAGTGCCACTCCTTCCACCAACCCCCATATTTTCCCCGGTAAATTGGAAGACTTCCTTATAGGGCTGGATGTAGATTAACATCATACCCAGGACAAAGCAATTGCTGGTTAAGGGCCTTGCTCAAGGGCCCAACAGAGCAGAATCACTACAGGCATTCACAGGATTTGAACCAACAACCTTCTAGTTGCTGGTACAGATCCCTAGTCTGAGAGCCACCACTCTGCCCAATCTGAGAGCATGGCAGATTTTCACTACAGTACACCAGAAGACAGGCCAAGGACGGGAAGGCTAACAGGAGCACCTGATATGGGAATAAGGGGAAGAAACTGAGCCAGTATTTGAGGAGGGGGCAGGAGATGGTGGTGGAATAAAACAAAGGGGAATGCAAGGAAAAAAAGTGTGTTTTGGGAAGGATCTCGCACGGGTCCAGGATCACGTTTCCAGGTCTGGGAAGAACAGATGTGTCTCACATGACAGGTAACGAGGTAATGAAAGACCTCCTCTCCTCACTTTGGCCTCCAAGGCATGTCTGCCCCCCTTTTCATCTGACAGGAGAGTGATTGTGGGTTGTGAATGGAGGAGGGGGAGGTGGTGTTGAGACATCTATGTGTAGATGTAAAGTATGGTGCCTAGACAGGGTCCCTGGGGTGACCACGGTAACCGCAGACCCTGTGACCTCAGATACGCAACTTGCACCTTCTATGGGTGAGAGAGCAAAGCTGGAGTGCCGCTGCCGGCGAGAGAGGGGGGCCTGTTCCCCCCCGTAGACGCCACGTTATTACGCTAAAAGGCATGTTTGTTCCTCACTGCAAAGCTAATTATGCCGCACACTGTGTGCTTAAGTGGCTTCTCACCAGGTGCGTCTCAAAGCAGGGGCGCGCCGTCCTCCACCGTCCTACAGGACCCTATGTTGCCTTACGCCACCCTACACTGTCCGACAACATCCTACACCATCCAACACCATACTACGCTATCCTACACCACCATACACTGTCCAACACCATCTATCACCCTCCTAAACTGCCGTACACTGTACAACAACATCCTACACAACCCTACACTCTTTGACACCATCCTACACCACCATACACCATCCTATGTCGCCCTATGCTGCCCTGTTGTGCCGTCCTACACGGCTATCTGACACATGAGAAACACAAACATAGGTGTTACACATCACTAATGCACTCCACACCAGAAAAGGTGACAGAAGGGCTTTTTCACAGCTTTTTAGGAATAGTCAGCAGGGCTAATTATAACAGCTCCCCTGCCCCCTGTTCACTCCCCATTCTCGAATCTCCTCTGATAGCTTCAGCTCCCCCACCCCCCCATTTGGAACTTTCTCTGTGTACAACGGAGAACAGAATCTTGCAGCACGGGCATGAGAGATGAAGAGAATGAATGTGCCAACTTCCCCTATCGTACCATCATCCTTGAAAGTCTTCCTAGATGGTTTCACAACAATCTACATTCTGTCTCAGAAACAAATGCCACTGGAATCTTCCTACACCCAGTGAAGAGTCTCACTGTAGATGTGTAGTTCCTCAATAGTGAATGAGCTGCCTATCCACCTCCAGTCATCTACCATCTTGAAAAGCCTCAAAACCCATCCATGCACACTACTCCATGTTCCCTGAATGCTCTTAATGTTGCACTTTATGTTGATTTGAAAGGTTGTCTTATTAAGTTCATGTTTTGATAGAAGTTGTTGTGTACCTCTTGCTCCAGTACTGCTTCCAGTTGTACCTCAGCATTCATTGGCTGATCACCATAGCCACACTTATGTCCAGCTGATTCCTTGACAGCTCTGGAGATAAGCACTGGCTAAATAAAATATATTGTGATGATGTTTACCAGCATAATCCCTGACACGGGGAGAGATGATCCCGCGGTGACTCTCGGCTTTCTGTTTTCTCTCCTTTAGTTAATGATGGACGGGAAGAGAGCCTCTGATCACTGCAGGGTTCAGGAGATATTAATGGCCCCCCCATTCAGCCGACACGCCGGGCAGACCACCTCCCTGAAGCAGGCTGAGAGGATTCCTTAAGATGACCTGCATTTATCATTCTCATTTAGAGATGGCTGCGATGGAAAGTGACAAGCAATTCTTTTAAAATGTTCATGCTTAATGGAAGGAGGAGTGATGGCTGGGGGGGGGCAGGATTTCTCAGTGGGTGGCCTCACACCTCCAGGGTTGCGGGTTCGAGTCTCCCCTCTGTTCTGCATGTATGCAGTTGGCATGGTCTCCTCCAGCAAACCAAAGACATTCCATTAGGCTAAGTGGTTGTCCATGATGTGTGATCGTGTGTGTACTCTGTGATGGGCTGGCATCCCCTACACGGTGCTCCCCCACCTGCTGTCCTATGTGGCTTGGGATGGGCTCCGAGACTCTCCCATGAGCCGGTCCTGGATCAGTGATAAGATGCTTCACGGGAATAGCTTACACTGAAATCCTGCCTGGGCTCCAAGCCCCCTGTGACCTTGTCCATGGTAACCGGTTAGAAGATGGATGGATGGAAGGATAAAATCCTGCCTATCAAATCTAACTATTAACGAGTTTGGCTTAATTTTCACTGTACAGTGATGAAGAGGCAGACAGAATATTGCTGCTTGTCAAATTTGTCAGTCAAGCAGATCATGAAAATCCATGAAAATATACAAAACAGGCATTAGTGTTTGATCCTGGGGCTTTGCGCACCAGTTCAGTGCCGTCATGCCCACTCACCCTGCTCTCTGGATTTGGAATGTAGCCGCCTCAGCTCTCTTTTCACACAAATGTTGTTTTTAAAGCATGATCGGCCGTGTTTTTGAAAAGGTACTATGAAATCCTGACTATCTCCTGGAATTAAGCTCGATTGGAGCCCTGGAGCCCATCAATTCCCTCCACCTGAGCCTCAGTGATTTGCATTCTCTGCTGCAGTGTGTGCCTCAGCAGGTTAGGATGCTCTGATAGTGATCGCTAGGTGACCAATTCAAGTCCTACGCTCGGTGCAGCGGACGTCACTTTGGACAAAAGCGTATGCTAAGTAAGGTGTAGTTCAGCAAAGCCTCTTGAGGCGCCCCTGAATGCTTGCCTCATACGTGGAGATGCGTGATGGACAGCCCAAGGCCTGGAGGGGTTTCTGAGTGTCAGATGACACAGACAGTGACCCCGGCACTCTTGTAGCTCTACAGTACTACCCTATATGACCACATGAATCAAATCCCTCCCCTTTCTCACAGATTCGAAGCTTGTTTGGCAGAAATACTGGAAAATATTAGAAGCTGTCTGCTGTTGCCCATTCTACTGTAATTTTGCAATCGCCAGGGATTCATTAGCATTTCATTCATGGGTCTTCTCAGGGCCCCCATTGACAACTCACACCCCCACACACAGTCCCATTAGGCCGTTTGAAAATGCTGAACTTTTCTGAACTTTTAGACTCCAAAGTCCAATAATAGACATCATCCTCTTAAATCTCAAATATACTTGCTTACATGACATTGTGTAGTGAATTTCTGTAATAATAATGATAATAATAATAACAATAATAATGATAATAATAGCATAAATTATGTGAAGCAAAATTTTTCTGTTCCTAAATATCCATTTTTCATGTAACAGAAGGGCTCGATATACAGTATTCCGCTCCCTGATGTTAATTAACGGAAAGCTGAATCGCTGAGCGTACAGCGTCATTGAATCTCAGACCTGGCTGAATCAGCACCTGTACCGCACGTCCCCAGGAGTCTAGGACCCGTCTGTTTGAAGCCGCCAGAGAGTGGTGGTCTGCTGCACGAGCCACGACCCAGCGATGGCTGGGAGGACGCGATGAGGACCGTGGGGATGGCGACCGCAGGCCTGCCTCCGTCTGGGGACGTAGAACCGCCACCGAAGCTCTCAGCGTGCTGAGCTGTCGCGCTCGGAGAGAAATAAGCTGTGCAGCCAGCACATTTGTGACTAAGCGGCTTCTAAAAACACCCACGGCCCGCACCATCGACCCTCCATTCCAACCCCCAAACGCTTTAGCTGATCAAACGCTGAATCTCCCCCCTGTGACTCTGCTCACCCCCTGACCTGCGAATAAGACCATTCTGTTGATTTCTGAGTTTTTCTGACCCCTTTTGTTTTTTATCCTTCTCCACCCCACCGATCCACTGATTCAGCCCCAAAGTGTCGAAGGCTATATTTACACCCAGTGGATGTACATGGCCCAAGGATGGAGCTTGGTGGTTGGAGATGAAAAAACAGGAACAAAAACCCTATAGAGGTTCGATCTGTCCCTCCAGAACGAGAGCCGGGATGTGAAATCAAATCATACCGCATGTGTCCCTGTAGCTCTGAAGTGCAGGAAATGTGTGTGTGTGTGTGTGTGGGGGGGGGGACATTGACATGGATATGTTTTCGTGTCAATGTCTCTCCGAGCCAAGGGGTCACCAAAATGTTCTGGGCCCTCGATACTCTGGGGTTCTTATACATATTTCATTACCCTGGGATTGGGGTTTTGGGACCCCCACACAAAAATTCACTCCCTATCACTCACACCTTTCAAAAACTAAATAAATAGCTAATGAGCAAAGTCAGATGGTAGCTAACTAGCTGGTTAGCAGAGCGTGCTGCTTCAGCATATCTTTAATAAGGAAGGTGTTTATTCAAAATGTAGTGTAGTGACTGTTTGTGGCCCACAGGGGGCCCAAACCTCAGGGGCCCCACAGAAATGTATGGTTTGAGTGGCGGTAAACAATGCTGCCGTCCTTTCCTCCAGCAATTGCCTTTCACCTTCTTTCTGCTTAGCTTCCTGTTATCCCACCCAACAAAAATACTCTTGCCTGCTCACATTCTTCATTGACTCATTTGCAGAACGATCGCCTGGGAGCATAAACCACAGAAAGAGTCAATAGATCAGGAGAGCCAATTAAACAGTTGCTTGCTCACACAAACTCGTGGCGGTGCCAAGTAGCGTCGCACGAGTGATCTCACACACACACGGATCAAACACATATCAAATACGCACAAACATGCCCATGGTGCTTGATCTTGAACCCCAGAGAGAGTCATATTAGTGACGTTTGAACTACGCCATCATGGAAATAGTTCACCAAGAAAGAGGTTCCCTTCCCTCCATTAGAGTGGTGTTTGTTCTGGAGAAGCTTGTATCAGGTGGACTTCCTAGCAGCTGAATATAACAAAGACTCTGAGTTTCCCGTTCTAGTACGGGGGGGGGGTAGATTCCCCTCACTAGTCATTCCAGCTGGGTGCCATTTTGCTGAACTATATCAATAAAAAAAATCACAGAGCTCAGGAGTGTTTCTTCACGTGAGCCATCAGCAGACATTTTAGGTACAGTATCTAACCTGCACTGCACCTCTCCCTCCATTGCGTTGTATCCCGCATAATATTCCACTTCTGCATTTTATCAATATGTATTTCACTATACTGTGGTCTGTTTGCATCCTTTCCTGTCCTGCACTGACTTGTCCTGTATTGCACTGTTGTTTGTCCTATTGTCCCCTCCACTGCAACTGTGGCACAGGATTTTCACTGTGTTCCTCCCAACACATGTGACAATAACATGCAGTTTACAGATTTTATTTCACTAAACATACAGGCTGAAGGGCAGGCAACTCGATGCTGAAAGCAAATCACAGCCTCAGATCTAATGATTGGCTTCAACAATGCCGTGAACAAGAGTCTCCCCTCTATGAATTGGTCAAATAATCCTTGTGAAATGCGGTTTAAGTCTTAATGAGCACAGCAGGTCACCAGCATGACTGTGTACTGCTTCGTCCGCTAATGTGCCAGTCATCTGCATCACCCCCAACGATGAAGATTTACTGGAGAGGTGATGTCTGCTGCTATCTCTTCCTGTCTGCCTGGCCACGTCTGATGCTTGCAGGCTGCGCTCCGTAGATTATGTCCGATAAGGTGTGTCTCCTCTGCATGTCTTCTCAATCTTTTGAATGGATATGGAGAGATTATCACACAGAGCTGGGAGTCTGGCCCTCCCCCAACCAGCTTCTGTTAGCAACTTACATAGTTGGAACCTTTCAATTGCATGGTTCTAACTATGAAGTTGCTAATACTGTTTTTTGCTATGCTACTGGGAAACGTCCCCAGTCCGAAAGCTCCATCCTGCTGTACCACGTGCAAAGCAGCAGACAAACGCGACCCAGAATCAGCACTGACCTCACAATCATCCTCTTTGGGATACAGAGTACCCTCATGGTTTTGTGCAGGCTTACGTTGCTGCAAAAAGGACAAGAGAGACCAGGAACAGGAAAAGGAAGGCACAGAGGGCTGGGATGGTGCACAGGAACAGAAAACAAAGAGGAGGTGTGCCTTATTTACTCACTTGTTTGATAATTTTAATTAAAAAAAATTGTGCAGGTAAGCATCATCAAGTGCCAACACACACACTGAGGCTTATTTTTTCTGTTTGCCTTTTAGGACCCCCAGCAGCTAAATAATGCCGTTCATTGGTGTCCAAATAAATGCCTGATAGCAAATAAAATGCTTCAATTCAATGCTTTTGCCTGAATATTAAAAGGTGGACTGTATGAATGATACTTTGGCCTGGTTTTTACTTCTTACTTTAAACATCCCATGGTTTTCCTGCATCATGAAGCCTTGGAGCAGCAGTCTCATCCGGTAATGCTCTGTAACACCCATGGAGGTGGAGGAGATGAGAGGACGGGAAACCAGTGCACTCTCGGGTAAAGATGTGGTTGTTTAAATTCTAGCTTCTTTCTAGTGCCATTTCTCGCCTGCCCCTCCACGTAAGCTGTGGACACCGGGTGGATAGGGTGCCTTCTGCAGATAGTGAGCTTGACGGCCTGAGGTGGCCACGGGAAAGAGACTCAAAGGCAGAAATAGAGCCATCAGCTGCGACACGAAGGTGATAGATGACACACGGCAATGTAGCTGAGATCGAAGGAGCCGGCCGCAGCGCACAGAAAATATATCAAGTCTGAGGGGAGAGTCATTTTTAAACCTGGTTACTCAAATGCGGTCGGATTGTCAGGACACTGGGGCCAAGGACAAGGATCATGGTGTTATTTGAGGATTTTGGGGTAAAGCAATCACAAGAATGTCACCCTCTGGTCTTAAGTGACAAACGCCTCACTATTGGGGCTGGGTGGACCTGATGGGATTGATAGAAGTCGCCGGAAGGCTGACAGGTCACGTGCCACTGAAAGAGCAACACCAGGTGCATATTGCACCCTGGGCTTTGCCACTGGCTGCGGTGCTGTGAGTCTGTGCCGAGTCGACGAGGGGTGCGGGTTATAATGTCAGCGATTAGCACTGTTTAAAAATGCATTAGCACCAGTTTGGCAGAGCTTGAGGCTTTTCCTTCAGAACCCAGCGCAGGAAGATGGCGGAGTTCTGTGAGGTGGATCCAGCTGTCCAAACTCAGCCTTATTGAGGAATGGATGTAGAGGCACGCAAGGCTTCTGCATCTGCAACAGTGCTATGAGGAGATTCCTTTACAGCAGTGTTTCTCAACCCGGTCCTCGGGGCCCCCCAGACAGTCCACGTTTTTGCTCCGTCCCAGCTCCCAACACACATGAACCAGGAATTATGTGTTATCGATTATCTGGGAGAGACCAAATACTTGGACTGTCTGGGGGTCCACGAGGACCGGGTTGAGAAACATTGCTTTAACTGACAGAGAGTTGCTCCTTCTGTGAGTAACGCCGTCACACGTATCCGGACTGTCGTCTTTGTGCTCCAGAACCGACAGGCATCAACGGAGTTTGGATCACATGCACACCGCTCTGAGTCTCTCTCCCTAAACTCCCTGATTAGCTGGCAGTCTGCCTGTGCTCCCTCAAATAGATCTCTCTAGAGGTTTACTGATCCACTCTTTGTGGTGACAGTATGGTTTTTCATGTATGAATCATTCTGACATCATTTAGTTCTTTTTTTTTTTTTTACAAATAAACAGGGGGAAAGTATAAAAGTAGGGGGTGCTGTGTGGCTCAGTGGTTTTGACCTCTGTGCCTGTGATCAGAAGGTTGCTAGTTCAAATCCCCAAGCTTCACTTGCACCTCTGTATGTGTGTTTTACAAAGGAGACCAATGTACCTGTACAAATGGCTTCTCTTCTACAAAATGCTTCATGCTATTTTTCATAGAATTCAAACCTGTGTTTGGCTTCTTGATTTAGACTCTTTAGCATGGGAGAGGTCTCTCTGCAGTGTCCTGTGGGGGGTTGGGAGGGGTATGGAGAGTGCATGTCTGCGCGATGGCAGCTCTGCTCAGCTGCCGTATGGCATCCTATCGAATGCCTACGTTTCCATAAATCCGTCCCCGTCAAACCCCCCTCTCTTGTGCCGGCAATGAGATGCTCTCATCACTTTGGCCTTCCCGCCACATTTCCACTCTGCCTCGGCAGGATAAAAAATGTGCCCCTTTCAGAAAGGAAGCAAAGCTGATTAAGACAGATGCCCCCTGTGCCCCCGAAGCTAGAAAATTCAATATTGGCACATTTGCAGCCGTTTGTGACCAATGGCATTTCATTACTCCCAGTGAGGGGTCCGTTCGACCATGTCCCTCGTCCAATGGGATTAGCCCCCAGTCTGTCGCATCATCATTCACATGCTCCCTCGTTGTCTGCCCCAGGGGTGTCTCACACTTCCGCACCCTTACGACCAGCCCCATTTGGCACACAACTGAGGAAACAAGGAGGTACGTTAATTCAGCATAATATAGGAAGCGATGGATACTTCTGACAGCACGCTGAAGGGGATTCGGCAGAGTAAAAAGGAATGGTGCATGTTACTGACAGAGAGTACAGTGAAGTATACCCCATCGAAGGTCCCCATGACCTCACAAAGAGCCTGTAATTAATCAGCCTCTTTAATTCTCTTACAGTATCTAATAATACTTAACACTATCAACCTTTTGTAAATTAACCGGCATAAATAAGCCATAGATGCTTTTTATTTTTCCAGCATGTGTACAAACTCTCTTCTAGACTAATTTCCTGAAATCAGCAGGAGACTCGCACCTAAGGAACAGCTTCACAGGGACATAGAAAAACAGAGTATTTTATCTCCCCTGGGGTGGGGGATCAGGGCACGCAGTCCATCCGATTCGGCTGTACTGTGTGGATGTGATGTGTTTCCTTCTGGAATGGAGTTTCATAAATGGCTTCTGGTGCTGGGTGTAAATGTCATGAACCCTGGGTGTGACGTGAACCTCCGGCAGGCTGGGGAAGAACTGAAAACTCGAAACTGAGTGAGAAGATGTGGATTCACTGAAAGACGTTCGCCCCCACACTGCATTTCTGGCTCAGGAAGTTCAATGACTTCCTCCCTGTCTGACGAGGTCAGCGGCAGAATCAAATTTGACCCTGTCCGACTGGAGGAAACAGAGCAGTCAAGTCTCGATGGGGGGGGGGGGGTTACTGGCATTGAGCTAATCAGTTAGTGTGGCAGGCAGGTGACGCCCCCTCCACCCACTGAGAACTCCGCTCTGTGGGGTGGGGCGTTAGCCACTAATTGGCATTGATTGCTTTAGAACGCGGCCTACTGTGATGATACCAGTCAGCTTTAGGACTGTGCATGGGTCGAGCCATCACCATCTACAACATGCATCTGAGATGGATTTATAATGCCCATGACATGCTTGATGGAGGCCTTTAAGAACAGGCCTTAAGCGCATAATGCAAGCGTGATGGAAGGCCATGACCCTCCCCCAGTGATGCCCCACAGTGGCAGTGAGGTGCGGCGGCTGGCTGATATTCAGGTGACAAGGCAGAAATATGTAATGGGACTCTTGAAGGAGACGACCAGCAATGGGGCGCCTTGGAACCCGAAGGGCATAGTGCACTTGTCACAGCATGGCAGCGACAGCGTCTATTTAAAGACCCCCGCTGGAGGGGGCCATGGGTGCTCGCTCCGCACAGGTGATTACATACTTTTATCGCACCGTCGTCACCTTACGACACCTGACACTCCTTCACAGCTCTGGCTGAATCTGACGGCTCAGCACCCAGCTGCTCGTCCCAAAGACTGCTCTCACTAATCCGTCGTTCTTCTCGCTGACTGTGAGAGACAGATTTGGAACGAGAACGTCAGCTGGAAGGAGCCCGGTGAAGGGCATCGTGGTGCTCGCCATAGACATGAGAAAGTACACCACCCTCACGGAACCCCGGTGTCCATAAATCAGGGAGTTAAAGAGTTATGAAGTCCCTCTGGGTTCTCCGTGTCCTGTTGGTACCTTTTCCTGTTTTTTTAGGAGTCCCCCCCTCCACTGCATCAGTAAAACAAGAAGTCAATGAAATAGCCAGATGCTAAATGGAGAATGACCCACAAACTCATTACCACTGAGGAATTATGCTGGCGGGCACAGACCAGACCAAGCAGCGAGGTGTTGACGGGGCTGGGACATAAAGCGGGGGCTTGCTGTATACCGGTGGAAAACGCACTTACACCATTGCACGTCTCCCACCGTATCCTTAGGTTATTAGCACATATATATATGAGCCCAAGCCAGCCTGTGTCCCTCTGGGAGAGCATCGGATGGTGATCCTTCCAGAGAAACACCCTCGCCGACTCTCTTGTGCCAGTGGAGGGTGATACGGGGTGACTTGTGGGGGTGATTCATTAACCCTGATCTGGGAATCATTACAACAACAACAACAACATTTATTTTTTGTATAGCGCTTGTTCACAACATTACATTGTCTCAAAGCGCTTTACAGCATCCCTGCCCAAAGCCCCCAGAGAGCAAGCCAGAGGCGAC
>JAODKC010000002.1:21722434-21734349 GCA_026777985.1 Mormyrops attenuatus
GTTAGCCACACCTCCTAGAGAAAAGCTTTAATAAAGGTTTATACAGCCACGCCCCCCTGAGAGAGGTCTAGTGAACAGTCGGTTAGCCACACCTCCTAGAGAGAAGCTTTAATAAGGTTTATACAGCCACACCCCCCTGAGAGAGGTCTAGTGAACATTCGGTAAGCCACACCTCCTAGAGAGAAGCTTTAATAAGGTTTATACAGCCACGCCCCTCTGAGAGAGGTCTAGTGAACATTCGGTAAGCCACACCTCCTACAGAGAAGCTTTAATAAAGGTTTATACAGCCACGCCCCCCTGAGAGAGGTCTAGTTCACACTCGGTTAGCCACACCTCCTAGAGAAAAGCTTTAATAAAGGTTTATACAGCCACGCCCCCCTGAGAGAGGTCTAGTGAACACTCGGTTAGCCACACCTCCTAGAGTGAAGCTTTAATAAGGTTTATACAGCCACGCCCGTCTGAGAGAGGTCTAGTGAACATTCGGTAAGCCACACCTCCTAGACAGAAGCTTTAATAAGGTTTATACAGCCACGCCCCCCTGAGAGAGGTCTAGTGAACATTCGGTAAGCCACACCTCCTAGAGAGAAGCTTTAATAAGGTTTATACAGCCACGCCCCTCTGAGAGAGGTCTAGTGAACATTCGGTAAGCCACACCTCCTAGAGTGAAGCTTTAATAAGGTTTATACAGCCACGCCCGTCTGAGAGATGTCTAGTGAACACTTGGTAAGCCACATCTCCCACAAAAAACCTTAATACAGTTTAGAAAGGCCACACCCCTTTGCAATGGGTTTGTACAATATATTTAGGACCAGGATGGAGAACCTGTTCCATGGAGGGCCAGTGTGGGTGCCGGTTTTGGGATGACCTCTCAATCAGCCAATAACAGTGGGTCCCCTGGACTGAAGTTGAGAACCTCTGCTTTTTTATTAACTGATTGAAAGGTCATCCTAAAAACCTGCACCACGTCGTCCCTCCATGGATCAGGTTCCCCATCCTTGGATTAGGACATCTTCTGCAAGAGAATCTTGTACAGGCCTACTCACACACAAATATCACGGTTTCCTGATTACTTAATAAAAACACTAAAAGGACTCAAAATAATTGAGATTTTACTATTGCTTTAGTCTTATGTCATCTCCTGCAATAGGAAAAATCTTGCAGCACCACATAGGAATCAGTGCTTCTTTCAGAGGGTCCCGACATCTTCCTGTCAGTAGGAAAATGCAAGATTGTCATAGACTAAAAGGTAAAGTCACGTGGCACAGAGACTAAGCAGCAGGACCTGCGTTTATTTCAATTTTTCAAGGACATGCGGAAGTCGGTGGACTTTTGGGGAGGCATGGTGGGCAGGACCAGGGAAGCACACCAACATTAATGGCAGAGGTCCATTAACATAATTATTGTAGGAGCGTGTAAGAGTTAAGGAAATATCACCGAGGGGCAACATGAGCCTGTATAGGTACACTTTCAGTGCAAGGAAGCCTTTTCATTGACAGCCATGTGCATAATTCTGTATTATTGTTCCATGGCTTATATTCGCAAGTTAGAGCTGGCTGTAGGTTTTGTGCCGTGCTCCACCTCTGTGTCACTCAAACCACAAATTTGCGAGGGCCCCCGAGATTCGGGAATCCCTGTTGGCCAAAACCAGTTACTATAGTAAGGGGCCGAAGTTACTTTTTGAATGTGGCCCAAGAAACAACAGAGCGGCTCCTGTAAGCACAACGGGATCGCATTTTCTTACGAGTTAAGCGAACAGACCAAGGCAATCTGTCCTCCAGCGCGCATATTAATATTTCATGTGCACCGGTTCCCAGCGATACATTCACGTAGAGTTGGCAGTACTTATCCTAAGCGTTAATAATTTAAAAATTACAATAAACAGGGACGTGATAAAGATAGCGGTATATATTCAAAGCACACAAATTTCCCTGAGAGCGCGCCTTTAACCATCACGGAGAAATGAATAAAACGGGTGGCGCAGGCGAGCTTCCCCGGTATGTCCCCGGGCATCACGTAGGTCCCAACGCCCATTCAGTTAAAAATAAACCCTTTACCATGTCAAGAACAGGAACTCGGAAGAAAAGGAAACCAGCCGGACCCCCCCCGCACACACACACACACCACCGAGGGACGAACTGCTGTTACCCCCCGGTGAGCATGTGGGAGGACCGACGTGTGCGTGTGCACGCTTGTGCGTACCCATTTGTGCTCAAGGACCTGAAAGAACAACAATAATAATAACAATAAGAGTTAATGCATCGATTGTGTCTTTCTTCAATTGGAAGCACGGTGCAACAGTCTTCTTTGATAAAAGCAGTGAGAGACTGCCCCCATTATGTAGTGGATGTGCAAATTAATAAATAATGAAGATCATTAATATGCGCTCCTGATTACTGATACTGTAAGAGATATGGAGAGAGCAGAAGAGCGATCAAATGAAAATGATTTATGTAAAAAACAAACAAAATAAAATTTAAAAAACGTCTAAGTGACGTTTATCCGTGTAGGACTGGGGATTGTCTGGCTTTGTCAAACTTTAAATTTCCATTTTGTTGTTTTAAATAGCTCTTTAGTTGCAGACGTGTTCAACCGCGACTTCTGTCTGAAAGTGATTTCCCACACTTAGATTCAGATCAACGATAGAGATCGTTTATGTCCTGAAATGATTGAGGTTCATTTTTAAATTATACAACTCCATGGTCCCTCCGTTAGTTCCAAACTTATCCTATAGTGCGTGCGTGTGTGTGCGTGTGTGTGTGTGTGTGTGTGTGTGTGCGAGCGCGCGACAACGGCGCATTAATTAAAATATAAACACGAAAAATATTTCTGGGAATATGAGAGCCTGCATACCGAAGTAGCACAGTAACATAACAGGGGTCTGACCTTGACAACATTTTATTTGTTCGGATATATAATTTAGTACGAAGGACTCACACACTGTACATAGCTAGCAGTACAAACATTTTCAGACAATAATAATAACGCACACAATGCGTTTCAGTATACCCATGAAAATGCATCGCAGTTGTTTATTTTCATGGCAAAACGCCGTCATTTTGACGTGATGTAATTCCCCTTTGATCGTTATCTCAGTGCGTATCAAGGACGTGCCAAGTTCTGTTTTTTTCTTTCTTCTCCACTCACCCACTCATTCAGTTCACAGGTAAATAAACGCACGCAGGGTTCCGCCAGAGGAGGGCGCTGTGCTCAATAGACGTTTCGGGGCTCCATCGCTCCTGAAGCTAAGATGCTGCGTGGTTACACTGCAGTTCAATATGAAGCCAAGAATCATTTAAAATACATTCCATACATCTGGACACTGTATTTCTGTTGTGTGAAATCATTTGTATTTGAGTACTGAATTAAGTTCTGAGGTTTTAGAGGTACGCCCGGATAAAAATTAATTTTAACTACATTTTGCTGATGTGATGCCGCCAGTTGACTCGGTTAATTACAGATATACATCCAAACCCTGCTTAATACATAAACAAACCCAAGCATAGCATTACATTTCCATTAAGGGGAGCACCTGTTGGCTCTATGCTTGGGAACCAGAGTCTGTATGTGCTTTTATTGCGGCTGACATGTTATAGAATGTCACGGCACTTCGTACAGATGCCCTGGGGGGAAACCGGGGGGGGACTTAAGGGATCGCGCCTTACCCCCACTTTACACGGACGCACTTGTTAAGCAGCGGTCCCTTTTCAATGGGCAGCCTTAGGATGCGACTCACGCTCCTTACCACCCTAAGCACTCCAGCCCTACAGACACCCAGCTGCCGACCCCCCGGTGCATCGTCAGGTAGGCGCTTTTCCTCTTACCGTGTCAAGTTTATCCAGTACGGCATTTCAACTCCCCCCCCAACCTTCCCCCCCAGCCTTCCCCAAAACACACACACACACACACACACAAAAGCTTTGGCACAGCCGTTTCGGGAGGATACTTTATCACGAAGACATGCACGCTTTCAAGCGGCCGGTGTGATACATCCGCATCCCTGTTGAAGTCACTCGGTCCCTCAACCTTTATTTTCAGGATCGGGTCTTTTTTTCTTTTCTTTTTCCTTTTTTTTTTAATATCCCCCCTTCCCCTTTTATTTTCATTTATTTTCTTTTCTTCTTCTTGCACCCTACTCCGTGCGCCTCGATGCAGATGCAGCCCAGTTCACTTTGGCTACAGGGAGGCGGTGGGGGGGCAGGGGGGGGGTTAAAATTACACGGCGCTCTCCCTCATTTCGGCACAGCCAGATCCCCGGTGATGGTGCTTTATTATACGCACGCAGTCCGCCGCTTTGTCCGCATCTCTTCCTTGCTCACTTGTCCCATCTCGGCTTGTCTGAATTATTCATCTTTTTTCCAGTAAATACAAGAGCACGTTTTTGGTTTTTTTTTTTCGCAGAGACCCGGAGCTCGGAGCGATCCGCCGGTCCTGCGACACCGGCACTACGGAGGTGAGTAGCCGCGCGTCGGATCATTTCGCCCCGCTTTCCCCGTGTTGCCTCTGCGTCATTGCGCTTAAGATCGCCGCACCCGCGCCGAGTGCATGGGCTGCCTGTGCGCACTCGTCTTTCACTCTCTGTTTTCGCTCTTCCCCTTCTCGATCTGGAGGATGCCGGAGTTGTCTGGCAGTCGTGCCAGTCGCCTGCCGCTCTGTCCCTGCCGCCAGCCTCACCGTCCCAATGCAGCTCCTTCTGCGCCCATTCCCACCTGAAACGCCTCGCAGGGATACCGGCGACCTTGGGATCCTACCAAAATAAGTCCCATTCCAAGACGAGCGCGGCTTTTCCTTTTTTTCCGGGGGGGACCTGGGAAACCACATCTGCTCGTGTGGATATACTGCTGCTCCGCGCGCTCGTCAATGCTCCCTGTCATTTCGAGAGAAAGCCAATTTCCCCTGGCTCGGGGTGAGTCTTAACTTATTTATATTGCTTGCTACTATAACTATGTCTTTATAGCCAGATTTGCGGGGGGCGGGGGTCGTTTACATATATTTGCTTTTATACCTGGTAATATATTTTGAGTTATACTCTAGCTTTCGACGTGCGAGCTTTGATCGTCCCGTAGGATAGACTGTAAATGATACTGGCTTTTCTGATAAACTACTGAAGTAGCTCGACCCTCGCAATTTTGTAATCTGTCAGCAGAACCCATTTCTTTTCTTTTCGTTTGAAATGACTAACGAAAAAAAAACAACAGTAGTGTCGGGTTTATAGTATTTATTATTATTATTATTATTATTATTATTATTATTATTACTGCTACGTGCTTTCATTTGCATACGATACAGCATTTGATAATTGGTAATATTAGTGTATGGGTGAATAAATCGTTACACTATTCTGCGGTAATAAACTTGCAATACATAGTCTTACTAATAGTTTTAGTTGGTATCATGAGTACCTTGTATTTTTATTTTATTTTATCTATCTATCTATCTATCTATATATATATATATATATATATATATATATAAAATTTTATTTTTTATTTTATTTTTTTACTTTTCCCCTTCCCTTTAAGGTTATTAAATTGTATTCTGGGGGATTTCTCTGCACACAGAAAATGCTGCTTCTCGTTCTGTTGGCGTTTTCCGTGTCGGGCTCCTCCGCTAACTCGGATGCTGACCTGTCCGCCGAGACCTGCAGCGCCTGCTCCTGCATGTCCATCGAGAACGTCCTCTACGTGAACTGTGAAAAAATCACGGTCTACAGACCGACCAATCTGAGGCCCCCAGCATCCAGCCTCTACCACCTGAATTTCCAGAATAACCTATTGATTATCCTTTACCCCAATTCCTTTCTCAATTTCACACACGCTGTGTCCCTACACCTGGGGAACAACAAATTGCAGAACATTGAGGGAGGGGCTTTTTTTGGACTAAGTTCATTGAAACAGTTGCACTTAAACAACAATGAATTAAAAGCTCTGAGGGCTGACACTTTTTTAGGGATTGAGAATTTGGAATACCTCCAGGCTGACTATAACCTGATCAAGTTCATCGAAAGAGGAGCCTTCAACAAGCTGAATAAGTTGAAAGTCCTCATCTTGAATGACAACCTCATTCAGAACCTTCCAGACAATATTTTTCGCTTTGCGTCCCTGACGCACTTGGATATACGGGGAAACCGGATACAGAGGCTGCCGTACATTGGAGTTTTGGAGCACATCGGGCGTATCGTGGAGCTGCAATTGGATGACAACCCCTGGAACTGCACATGCGATCTGCTGCCCTTGAAGGCCTGGCTAGAGAACATGCCGTACAACATCTACATCGGGGAGGCCATCTGTGAAACCCCCAGTGACCTTTATGGGCGGCTTCTGAAGGAGACCAACAAGCAGGAGCTGTGCCCCTTGGGGATGGGGAGTGACTTTGACGTCCGCATGCCGCCGCTGCAGCCCGACACTGGGCAGACCACCTCCAACGCCTCCCCGACGACCATCCCGCGCCTGGTCACCAGGGCACCCAAAACCACTAACCCCTCCAAAATCTCTGGCATCGTGGCTGGGAAGCTCTTCCCCGGGAAGAACCTCAGCCAGATTGTGTCGTTCCAGACCAGGGTGCCTCCCCTCTCCCCCTGCCCCGTCCCATGTACCTGCAAAGCACACCCCTCTGACTTCGGCATCAGCGTCAGCTGCCAGGAGAGGAACATCGAAAATGTTGCAGACCTGGCCCCAAGACCCCCCAATGCAAAAAAGCTCCACCTCAGTGGCAACTACATCAAGGACATCAGTCTTACAGATTTCCATGGCTTTGAGGGCCTTGATCTCTTACATCTGGGCAGTAATCAGATAACGGCCATCCGGAAAGGAGTGTTTGCCAACCTGACTAATCTGCGCCGGCTATACCTGAATGGCAACCAGCTCGAGAGGCTCCATCCTGAAATGTTCCTGGGGCTCACCAACCTTCAGTACCTCTACCTGGAATACAATGCCATCAAGGAGGTGCACGCAGGCACCTTTGACTCCATGCCCAGCCTGCAGCTACTCTACCTGAACAATAATGTCCTGCGGAGTCTGCCGGCCTACATCTTCGCCAGCGTCTCCCTGGCCCGCCTCAATCTGAAGAACAACCATTTTATGACCCTGCCGGTGAGTGGCGTCCTGGACCAGCTGCGCTCTCTCACGCAGATCGACCTGGAGGGGAACCCCTGGGACTGTACGTGCGACCTGGTGGCCCTGAAGCTCTGGTTGGAGAAGCTGGGCGACGGCGTCGCCGCTAAGGACGTGCGCTGTGCCTCCCCCGTGCAGTTCTCCAACATCGAGTTGCGCCTGCTCAAGAACGAGATCCTGTGCCCAAAACTGGTAGCAAGGCCCCCGTTCGTCCTGACCAGCCCCACGCCCGTGGTCACCTCCACTTTACTGACAGGCGTGGGCCGGACGCCTCCCGGTGGCCCCGTGCCGCTGTCCATCATGATACTCAGCATCCTGGTGGTCCTCATCCTTACCGTCTTTGTGGCCTTTTGCCTGCTCATCTTTGTCTTGCGACGCAACAAGAGGCCCACGGGCCGTTCCGAAGGTCTGGGAAACCAGGAATGCGGCTCCATGTCACTGCAACTGAGGAAGCACGAACATGGCAAGCAGGACGACCTGGCTAGCGAGGCTTTCATCCCGCAGACCATCGAGCACATGAGCAAGAGCCACACATGTGGCCTGAGGGACTCCGAGGCCGGCTTGAAGTTCGCTGACTCCCAGAGGCAGAAGACCCTGCTCAGGAACAGCTCCGACAAGGACAAGGATTCATTGCAGCTGCTGGATGCCAGAAAGAGACTGAGCACCATCGATGAGCTAGACGAGTTCATACCGAGCAGGGAGTCCAACCTATTCCTGCAGAGCTACCTGGAAAGCAAAAAGGACTTCAACAGTATAGGGATGGGCGGGTTCGAGATTCGCTACCCAGAGAAACAACACGACAAAAAGGTTAAAAAGTCCCTTATCGGGGGAAACCACAGTAAGATTGTGGTGGAACAGCGCAAGGGTGACTATTTTGAGCTGAAAGCAAAACTCCAAGGTACCCCAGATTACCTGCAGGTGTTGGAGGAACAGACAGCTCTGAGTAAAATGTAGGGCTCCCCTGTCGCCCCCCTCACCCCAGTGACAGAAGTGCCTTCCAGAAAAATCATATTAAGTAATGGATAATTGGACCACTGTTTCCATGGAGAACTCCAGCATTATGACATCATTTCCTTTAGAATTAGAGGCTGTACTGCAAATAAGGCCTTTGTCCCTCTCCCAGTGTGGTTATACAATGTTCTGCTCTAATGTCCCATCAGCCCACACTGAACTTCTAGGCGATAGCCCAACAGATGGCGTAGTAAGCATCTGCTAGAGCAAATCCAGCGCCTTTTTCTTGTGTTTTTTTTTTTTCAATGGAACCACTGGATCTTTCAACAATACGGAGTGGTATCCCCATTTCCACCCCTCCTGGGTAGTTTGTTCTTCTTATAATTATCATTTTTCTGGTGGAAGTAAGGAGATGGGATAGCTGGACAACCAGACAATACCAAAACTGGAGCCTCTTAAGTTTGCCCGGGAAGCTACGAAAAGGTTTGGATTTCTTTGTATTACGCTAACGCTGTTGAAGCGGCCATGTACAGCGCTGAGGATTATGGGTCGCCGTCGCCGAGGGGCCTGCAGCACCTGTGCTCACCGGTAACGAAAGGCATGTTAAAACTTAAAAACAAAGAAAAAAACTGTAGTTTTTCAATTATTCCAGTAAATATTTATGTAAAGATTAACCATGTTAATATTGTTTTAAAATGAAAAGGTGGTTCCCTGAGGTGATGAGAGCTTGTTAAGGCGACCCTCCTCCCCCCAACTCCGCCCCCCATCATGTCGGGACGCTGAGCTCAAAGGGGAAAAGGGTAAAAAAAAAAAAAAAAAACAGCTGCTTGCCATGCAAGCGTATCTCTATTTATTTTGTAAAACTTCATTATTTGTATCTGTGGAACAGTTTGTAAAATAAAACGCCCAAGAACTGAGATGACAGTACAGAAAAAAACACACAAAAACACTGGACTAGCTACAGCAACAAAAATCGTCAAATTATCGACAACCACTGTCAGCTGTCAATTTGTAGATCGGTTCACTTATTATTTAATTTATTTTTCTACGGAGGGTTATTTAAAGCTGGTCAGCACTATTTAAATGCATCACGGACACAGAGGATGCGTGAATGAGTTTTCGGATGGCCGTAGAAAATGTGATGCCCCTGCCTTGGGCCTTTTCTGAGTATATTGGCTTGGAGAGTCGGGTGCTGTCTGTTACCAAGTGGCGCCCTCTCTGGCAGCTTTCACAATTATGTTGCACGAGGCGAGCCTCAATCAATTAGCACACTCTTATATCCCATAATAATTTGTAAAGGTTTCTTATTAATAATATGCAACCAAAATAAATGTGCATTATAGTGACACGATTCTGGACTGATGGCAGCGGAACCTTCCGGAAGGGAATGACAGAAGGTTGAGTCTGCAGAGCCATGATCCCACTCTGGAGGGCACAGAGACCGAGCCCTTTCCTCAGTTACCCAACGTGTTCAGGATCTTATCACGCATCATGTGCAATATTAATACATGCAGTCACATCTGCTGAAACTGACATTGTGGGAATAGCTTCTGCTCTTTCCAGATGCTTCTATACACACTACATTTGGTTAAGTACTTATTTAAAAAGCTGTTAAGTTAAAGAGTGTTTGAAATGATCTCTTTTCTTTTCTTTTTGAAATACAAGTGAATAGAATGTAACTTGAAAAGCATAATAAACATAACTTCTCTGAGTCAGGATTCTTTAAGTTTTTATTTTCCTCATTTTAACTACTCAGATCAAACATCAACTAAACCTCCTTTTTCCACTGTTTTTTTTTTCCTCTCTATAAAATTTCATTTGTCGTTTGCCTTGCAGTACACCTAATTAAAAAGGTACCAAAATAATAATCAGGGGAAATTGGGAGGCCTTATGTTCACATGTGATTTTGAATGATACCTTTAATACCAAGCATAACGCAATTTCAGCTACTTTCATAAGTGCACTGCTGATGTCAACAATGATATGATTTACATGAAAATGGCTACATCTCCTGGTTTATCTCCATCGCTTATACTATAATGCCATAACCGGCGACTGCTGCGCGGCTTAAGCGGGAAGTGGATCCGCTGTGTCTTATTGCCTGATCCAATCAGCACGCCACGCTTTGCCGCTTCCTCTGAGCCCAAAAGCCCGAATGTATCTCTGATCCGATTTCTGGCAGCTTGCACTGGGCCAGTTTGGCTCTGGGTAAATGACACAGGGGTCTCAGAGCGTTTTATCGATGCCATGTGCTGTCCAGCCTGCATTTATTCCTGGCGGAGTGAGGTTATGGGGTTCTGTCGGCCGTTTGGGATTTTTTGCGGTGTGTGAACTGCAGGTGATTGCTGCGTGTGTATGGTTTAACCCGTTCCCTTTTGGAATTTAACTGGACAACCCCCCTTACCGAGTATACTGCTGCCTCTCGCAACTGATTTATTAAGGTTTTTAGCTTGACGTGGCAAAAATACAATCCGATACTAAGCAGTATCTTTGTTTAGAGTAATCATTTTGTGTTTCCCTTTGATTAATGATGGTTAATAGCGAATTACCTCTTCACCACTGCAGATTCCTTGGTCGCGCACTGCATATCTTTCCAGTGCCATAACAGTACCATCCCAAAGGGGGCGTTAGAGGTACAGTCGGGGCTTGGCATTCACACCCAGCCAGCTTAAGAATTTTGCGAGTGTAAATCACAAGCGCACGCTGGGCTTATTTAACCAATCGGGTTGGCTGTCGCATGAGCCGGTTTAAACCCGCACAGACGGTGCACGAGCCCAGACGAGAATCAGCAAAGGGGACGATCACGCAGACCAGGTCCAGCAGAGATCCTCTCGATAGCCCTGGAAACGCACCTCCCTTATGTTTGAGATCTGGTGGCTCTTTGGCTTCGGGTCATGTGGCATTCTGTGATCCTGTATGTTCGTTTGCTCATCTTTTGCAGCCTCATTCCTCCCCTGAATAATACTATCATCTCAAGATGGTATCTGTCTGCCGGTTGATTCAAGCTCATACTGTGACTTGTTTTCGCTTGACCTTTAATGGCATTTGTATTCAGGCAGGCTGCATAAGGTAGACCGCTCTCTGGGCTTGGCCGTGTGAGGCAGGAAAGCTGCTGGGCAGGGCCAGGAATGCTGGGAATCCTTTTGTTAAGGACGCTAACTGAAATCGTGTCCGCAAGGGAGGGAGGCCGGCGTGCCCGCATGAAGACCGCAGTCATGGTAAACGTTGATTATAATTCTGGCCAGGGCCGTTTTTGTGGAGCTGATGTCTCACCCTGCATATGATAACAAACATCTATGGGGGTAAATATATAATCCCCACCTGCTCCTGTGCCCTCCACCCAGGGCTAGCGGCATAAATGCTAAATTTATGATGAGTGTGTGCCGAGTGAGACCCCAGGATGTGTCAGGTCAGTCTCAACCCCGAGAGTTCAGGAACATGGAGCCCCCCCGCCGCCCCCCCGCCATTAAGGTGTGAGCCCCGCCTGATGTGTCATCAGCTGCGAGGCGTGCCGTGTTTCTGCTCCGGGAGTGGTGTTTACTCACTATGAAAATAACAGTTTGAAAGGCAGCTGCAGCTGATTCATATTAGATGATTGGAGGGGGATTTAGAAAGAGACCAGGCTTTTTTATTGGGAAGCAGGAGAGAAAGACTCCATGAAGATGTGGTGGGTCAAGGTGGGGTGGGGCAAGGCAGGGTGGGTGGGGCAAGAAAGGGTGCGTGGGACAAGGTTGGGTGGGACAAGGTTGGGTTGGACAACGTAGGACGGTCGGGGCGCGCCAGGGTGGGTGGGACAAAGTTGGGTGGGACAAGGTTGTGTGGGACCAGGGGGGATGGGAGGGGGGTGGATGGGAC
>JAODKC010000002.1:21734449-21748762 GCA_026777985.1 Mormyrops attenuatus
AAGAAAGGGTGCGTGGGACAAAGTTGGGTGGGACAAGGTTGTGTGGGACAAGGTTGGATTGGACAAGGTTGGATGGGACAAGTTTGGATTGGACAAGGTTGGACGGGCGGGGCAAGCCAGGGCGGGCGGGGCAAGAAAGGGTGCGTGGGACAAAGTTGGGTGGGACAAGGTTGTGTGGGACAAGGTTGGATTGGACAAGGTTGGATGGGCGGGGCAAGGCAGGGGGCACACGGATCCTCACTGTGCTTTAACACCCCAGCAGTAAATAGTATTAAGCTTAAAAATTGACTCACCTTGACTCACTAAAATTGTTATTGGGGAAAAAAAATGATCAGCTAACTTTAGTCTGTTTTATAGTGGCTATATACATATTTCATTTAACATTTATTTATTTCGCAGATGGCTTGGTCCAAAGCAGAACAGATTCAGAGAGCAGGGTCGGCTAGTCCCTGCAGCAGTTTGGGATAAGGACCTTTCTCAAGGACCCAACACTGATATGATTACTCTGCTGGCCACACGATCTGAGCCCACAACCTTCTGGATGTGGGGACAAATTCCTACCCCACTGAGCTACTCATAAATGCTGGGGAATTTGATTTATTTTTATGTCATTTAGAGGCACCACTCTTTGTGGGGGCCTGGTTCGGGGGCTTGATGGTTCCCACCGTGGTGCGATCTGTGAAGTCACCAAGAAGGTTCTGGAAAGAAATTAGACACTAAACTCTGCAGGGAGGGGCCGGTTCTTCCTATGGTGGAAATGGCACCGGCATCCCTTGTCTTTTGTGGCAGGAATGTGTGCCCCCCCCACTTCCCAGTTTTCATCCGCATCACTTTGTTATGTTTCTTTCTAATTCTGCCTGTTGAGGAGGGGGTGGGACAAATTTTAAAGGGTTGTGGGCTTTGAAGGAAGAAATTCATATAATCTAAGCTGCCGACCCTCTTTTGACAGAATAAAAGTGAGCATTTTGATGTTTAAAAAGATAAAACGTAGTGATTTAGCAGCGCTGACTAGCGGCTCGTGGCTGTCTGAGCTGCTCCTTAGGGCCGCCTGCCCAAGTGCCTGCATGACTTTCTGCATCGTTTTGGAGAGAATCCAGGTTATCTGGGAACACGGGGTCAACCAGTCAAATTCCTGCTGAGTGTGGGATATGAGGCTCGGAAATGTAGGATTAGACACCTGACATCCTGTTTGGATGGGCTGCCGCCTTTCTGCGTGCGGAAGCGTGAAATCGGTCCCATCATGTCATGTTTTATGTTTTATGCATGTGCTGTCAGAAGATGGGTTTGTCCAGGCTGTTATAGGGGCTCACGCTGGCCGGGGGGAGGGAGGGGAGGCCGTCGTGTATCTGTCACAGGGGGACCGAGTGTGGCTCTGCCTGTTGCTGACTGCGACCACATGGCTCTGCCTGTTGCTGACCATGACCACACAACTCTGCCTGTCACTGACAGTGACCACACCGCTCTGCCTGTTGCTGACAGTGACCTTACGTTTCTGCTTGTTTTTGACCATGACCACATTATTTTGTTTGTTATTGACTTTGTCCACATGGCTCTGCCTGTTGCTAATCGTGACCACATGGTTCTACTTGTTTTTTACTGTGACCACATGGTTGTTGATCATGACCACATGGCTCTGCCTGTTACTAACCGTAGCCACATGGCTATGCATGTTGCTGACCAAGACCACAAGGTTCTGCTGGTTGCTAACTGTGACCACATGATTTTATTTTTTATTTGTTGCTGACCGTGACCACACAGCTCTGCATGTTGCTGACCATAACCACAGGACTCTTCCTGTTGCTGACCATGACCACATAACCCTGCCTATTGCTGACTGTGACCACATGACTCTGCCTGTTGTTAATCATGACCACATAGCCCTGCCTAGAGCTGACCGTGACCACATGGCTCTGCTTGTTGCTGACCGTGACCACATAGCACTGCTTGTCGCTGACTGTGACCACATGGTTCTGCCTGTCACTGACCGTGATCACATAGCCCTGCCTGTTGCTGACTGTGACCACATGGTTCTGCCTGTTGCTGACCATGACCACATAGCCCTGCCTGTCGCTGACCGTGACTGTATGGCTCTGCCTGTCACTGACCGTGACTACATAGCACTGCCTGTTGCTGACTGTGACCACACGGTTCTGCATGTCGCTGACCGTGACTACAGGGCTCTGCATGTTGCTGACCATGACCATACGGCTCTGCATGTCGCTGACCATGATCACATAGCCCTGCCTGTCGCTGACCGTGACCACATGGTTCTGTCTGTTGCTGACTGTGACCACATAGCCCTGCCTGTCGCTGACCGTGACCGCATGGCTCTGTCTGTCGCTGACCGTGACCACATTGCCCTGCCTATTGCTGACTGTGACCACACAGCCCTTCCTGATGCTGACCGAGACCACATGGCTCTGTCTCTTGCTGACCTTGACCACACTGTTCTGCCTGTTGCTGACCGTGACCACTGCAATGTGGTTTTGGGTTTTTTTGGCTTCGACAGTGACATTGTGGCTCTTACTCTTATTGACAGTGACCAGAACATTGTGGGTCTGCTTGTTGTTCACCATTCGCGCAATGCACCAT
The DNA here is from genome assembly GCA_026777985.1 of Mormyrops attenuatus. Taxonomy (NCBI): domain Eukaryota; kingdom Metazoa; phylum Chordata; class Actinopteri; order Osteoglossiformes; family Mormyridae; genus Mormyrops; species Mormyrops attenuatus. Next base: position 21,737,042 of record JAODKC010000002.1, read on the forward strand.
TACAAACCCACCCTCTTAATGATTAAAAGTCACTTGTATCAGCCATGAAACTACAGCACTGTATTGTGTGCTACATTCTGGTGTCGAGTTATGTTATGGTGTATGTGTGTGTGTGGGGGGGGGATTCTCAGCCCGCTCGATAAGCCCTCATTATTATAAGTAGCATCAACGCTTGCTGAGGAGTGTACCGTCTTTCAGGTTTAGCTTTAATTACACCCGACCCACGTGCTCATTCCTGTGCGCTTTGCTCAGCGTTGCCCCTGTGGCTGATAAATTGTGTCTCTCCCACATCCCGGGAGAGAGGCAGCATTCCGCCTCCGTTTGGGTTGCGTGCGACTGCCTTTGTGTGCCTGTCGGATTAGCCGCACTTCCTCCCCCGACTCACCGAGAGGTGTGGACGAGCCGTGACGCTCCTGGCTCATTCCAAGTTGGCCGGCTAGGTCCGGGCCCTGTTTCTCCGCCCGCTGCCCACCGCCGTTCTTCATGGGCTTACGCAGGACCTGTAAGGAATGCAACGGATATTGCAGGCTGTTTAGCACCTGGAAAGGTTACCTGGATACTGAAGCTGTTTTAGTGGAGACCATTTATCACCGTGTCCTGCTCGTAAATAGGCTCGTTTTAAGCTTTGAAAGTCACTTTGGGGGAATTTCCTGCTAAGAAACTATGACTGGTTACTGTGGAGACTTCTGGGCACCTCTGGTGGTATAGAGGTACTGGGCTAACTTAACCAGAGAACTTAACAAGGCAGCTGTGACATCAAGGGTCCTTTAAGGCTAAAAAATGCCACAGGGAGAGTGACTTCAATGACCCAGATTCATGAACTGTAATTCTGAAAAAGAGTTTCATTTGCTCATTCGCCCGGCTGACTTAACCAGCTGTTCCATGCAGTTACCCCATTGTAAAGCATTAACTGGGTGTGGGGCTGGTGATTGATTATTTTGGAAATATAAACACCCAAACGCCGTGGGATGGCTCTGCCTAACACTGCTCACAACCGTGTTTCTGTTTCTGCGTCGCCATGCAACATCCATTCACATAAATGCCGCGTACAGAAAACCCAAAGAGAGAGAACCAGTAAGGGCCTCCATTTGTAATGCAGGAGGAAATGTATATTTTATGTATATTTACTTGTTTATTTAATCATATGCTTGTGGAAATGAGTCACTTGTGTATGATGTCGGTCGAATGTGGTCGAAAGCGGTCCTCTGCGATGCGTCCACGCAGTGGATACGCCGCTGTTGTTCAATGTCCGCTTTCCAGGCTCCGAGAGGAAATCGACAAGGCAGTTATGATTATAGTTTACGGGGGAGGGTGGGGGTTGGAGAAGCCAGGAACATGATGTGTTTTAAGGGTTTTTGATGCTAAACACACAGCACCATGTAGTTAACACACGAAACACAGAGCACCGTGTAGCTAACATATTAAATGCACAGCACCGTGTAGCTAATACATGAAATGCAGAGCACCATGTAGTTAACATACGAAACGCAGAGCACCGTATAGCTGACATACTAAATGCACAGCACCATGTAGCTCATACACGAAACGCAGAGCACCGTGTAGCAAATTCACTAAATGCTCAGCATCACATAACTAATGTATGAAATGCACAGCACAGTAAAAATAATGGGATAAATTCACAGTATAGTGTAACTAACATAGAAAATCCACAGCACAGTAAAAATAATGGGATAAATTCACAGTAAAGTGTAACTAACGTACAAAATCCACAGCACAGTAAAAATAATGGGATAAATTCACAGTACAGCGTAACTAATGTACAAAATCCAGAGCACAGTATAAATGATGGAATAAACGCACAGCACAGCGTAACTAACCTACGAAATGGACAGCACTGTATAAATAATGGGATAAATGCACAGCACAGCGTAACTAACATATTAAATATACAGCACTGTGTAACTAACAAACAAAACACACAGCGATGTGTAACTAATGTGCTACGTGCATGGCACCACATAACTAATGTGCTATATGCACAACAACGCATGACTAATGTACTAAACGCCCAACGCGGTGTAACTCACAACCTAAATGAGGAAGGTTAGCATGTGGCACAGACTCGCTGCTGTTCAGGAAGGTTCAGCAGAGAGAACCACGAACTAGCAGCAAAGGCCTGGTGGCAGTAGCCGTGTCGTGCCCCTGCATTGCAGACACCTCTGCCCAAAGAAAATGGCCATTCCTGCAGTTTCCCATGGCCATGCATGGGCTCCCCGTGTACTGCTGGATATTTTTACCAAAGTAAGTCAGGTTAGGTACCCGCCTCAAGGGTACAACAGCATCGCCCCCCACGTCGCTCTCAACCTAAATGAGCTACCTTTTTTAGGAATAGTCCAGCTCATCAGTGACATCCATCCCCCCACATAATCAGACCAAATGGAAGCTTCCAGATGTATGTATGGCTAAAACTGCAAATGGCAGATTTCAGCTATGGGATATGTGTCAGCAAAGAGGAGGAGGGAAGTGACAGATGCTGAAGGAACACCTGCTCCCAGATCCTACACCCCCCCACAAAGGTGCCCAGGTAAAAATATTGCCCCATTTTGCCTAACTGTAAATACATAATTAGCAGTGTGCTGGAGGCGGCAGTTTCACCTATAAATCGTCCCTGGTTAATGTCTCTGTGGGTCACACAGCCGCTCCACATGTGTCAGGAGGAGGAAAATGAAAGGCTTTGTCATGACGCCTCACCTTAAAATCCCCCTAAAAGAGCCCTTTAGCTCACTAACCAGTGGGGGGGGGGGCAGAGCCCCTAATCAGTTTGATGGCACTTTAGTGAGGTGACTGTGTCGCTTCCTCCTCCACCAGGGCTTGCCGTCAGGTCCAGTACCTCGGGAATCTCAGATCTCATTTATGGAAAAGTAATGGGGGGTGGGCACGTTGGTTAATAAAACTGTGCAAATATTAAAGGCGCTGGGAGCACTGAGGTGGGGGTGGGGGTAGTGCGAACCCGCACTGACCATCATTCCTTCATTAGTTCCAGTGACGTGAGCCTGATCCAGTCGAGGACCGCTGTGTCTCCATTTTCCCGACCTCATTTATTTGTCCAGGGTATTCTGGGCTGGAATATGACCGTCCCTCAGTGGAAAAAAATACAAAGTCCATCCTTATGAAATACCTGTACTGACACTTCTATTAAAAGCGGAAGTGAGTGGTTGACCGGGAGGGCGGTCTTGGATTTGACCTCCCTGAATGGACTCCGTGTTCCCCCACGTCGCTTTCGACATTCCGGCACTCCCATGGAGCGGCATTACCACGATAATGTTTCCACACATCCGTGTTGCTTAATTAACCCGGGGCAAGCTGGCCTGAACTATAAATACCCCGCATAGCGTGTGAGGGATTTGGGGGAGAAGAGGCTTTTATACTATACCAAAGGTGTACAAGGTGCCTCTTGGGACCTAGAATCTGCAACTTTTCTGTCCAGGCCCATAACAGACAGCCGTGTGTGTTCCTGACTGGAGCTGTCAAACTGGCCTAGTCGGACGTCAGGAAATGCAGATTATGGACAGCGCTCACCACAGACTGGCAGTTCAAAAGAACTAGAGTATCTCGGTGTGTGGATTTTAATGCTCGAACAGCAGGTTTTCTGACAAATCACATCCAATTATTTAGTCTTTTAAAATTGCATCAATTATTTACAGTGATACGCCGCTCTGAAACAGCACTTAAATCCTGTGGAGGTAATTCACCCCACCTTCTTTTGCATCTAATCGGTTCCCTGAGCAAGTTCACCAAAGATCATGTATTAGGGATTGTGGATATGTGTCTGAACAAGATTCCCATCATGCAACAGTCACTAAAAGAATGTTGCTATATTTCATCATTATCGTACCGTGTTTCCTGTAATAATAGAATGATGTCTCTGTCAGCAGCACTGAGTCCTCCTGGTTGAGGGTTTGCACAGCCCCGGCACTGTGCGGTTGTTGCACATGGCCCTTCTTCGTGTGGGATTCCATTGAGTGCTCTGGTTTCCTCCCAAAGACCGCAGATATACTCTTCACAGGGATCGGTGTCTCTAAATCGCCCCTCAGTTCAATTGCGAGAGCGCTCTCTGATGCACTGACATCTCATCCAGGGTGTCCCTTGCCTCCTGTCTTCGTGGGATAGGCTCCACGACCGGCATGGCCCCCGAAAGGGACTCATGCTTCTGGGAAATGAATGAATTATTCCAGTGAAGAGCATAAGATCGGATTGTCTGTCTGAAGCCTTCATCCCCTGATTAGAAAAATCCTTGGAGAGCTGATCTTAGAGACCTAGGTTGAAAGGCCACATAATATAATGCACAGTGTAAGAATCTCCAGATACAAATCAGTTGAGACACCAATAGTTTGTGCAAGACCTATGTGTGAATCAGTAAATGTAGGATAAGCTCCTACGTCATCGCACACCACAGAAATGCATGTGCACCATAACTGCCGAAACAGAACGGCCATTACGCCTCATTGATACTTTTCAAGCCAAGCAAAAAAGAAGCAAGAAGCAAAAAATATATCCTAATTCATATCAAGAAGCAGCCAATATTAATCCCATATTAACACCTGGAAGTTGCGTGGCCTGTGTTTTTTCAGTTGGGAAGTTGTGTAACGCGGTCAGAGTATCAACAGATAAAATGGAGCTGCCGTTTTATCCAAGAGGATCACCGAAGCGAAGCTCTCACGTCCCCACGCTTATCCTGAGCTAGCCCCAGCCAGGTGTGTCATACTCAGATATGTGTTTGAGGCCCAGAAGGTCAGACATTTCTGCAATAAAAACCACATTTTATCCCCATTTAAATGTCAGGGTTTAGACATCTTTAAGTCCAAAACACGGATTACATTTTTATTGATTTGCTGGGCAGCTGGCTTTATCGTGCTAAAGCCTCACAGCTCACATTTCAGCCCAATTACACAGTAAGATGACATCTGACGCTATTTGGGTATTTGGGTTAAGTACCTTGTTCAAAGGTACAACAGCACAGCCCTATTTTGAGACAGAAGCCTGCAACCTAATATTAAACCGTCACTTTGATGTAGCACTTTGAGCTATAATGCACCTGAGTCGTTTCCTGTCTTCCGGTTACATTTTTCACAGTCAGACAAGGGCTTGTGTTTGCTGGGCTCTTAACAACAAAGGGTTCCATTCTCTGCAGATCGTGTCCTGTTAGATGGTACTAATCAAGGAAATTATTTACATATTAGTAATATGAATGTACTGTAACATTTTATGTCCTTTACTTCTGGATTGAGCCATTGCTCTTCCCTGTGCATACTGGGTTAGCCAGCAGAGACACAAGGAATCCTTACTGCACAGAAATTAAAAGAAGATGGATGGATGGATGAGGGATCAACAGAATAAACTCAGCTAAAATAACTTTGAAATAGGAGCAGCTGGCTTGGAGTCGCATGACACATCAGTGACACGGTTAAGGTTGTACACTTTCCTGACTGTGTTGTCCTGGCCACACACACCCCCACAAACACACACACATAGTTTGCCTCCTGCTCTTTCCTCGAGTCTAGGCCAATACACTCAAATTTTACTCAGCACCATTGGCTCTGTTCTAAGCCATTATTTGTGTATGAGTCCCTACATTCTTCACTGTCTGAAATTGCTGCATAATGATTCATTCTGCATTTTGAAATTTCCTCATTGTACAGTCCTGTCTTATTTCCTCATACTCTTAAGCTACTAGCTGTGCTGATAATGTCTTTGTGCTCATCCTCTGTTTGGAGAAAACCCCTTTTGCCCTTCTTATCACAATTATGATGCTGTTTTTCACTTTTCTACAGATCTTGTTCTATTTTCTACTGTTCCACACCGTTGTACCCAGGCCCAGAGCCAAAACAGGACGCGCCCCCATTCCAGCTCCCTCCGTTCTCTCTCGATGTCAGACTTTCACTCCTGGTCTCCCACCAAACATGTCAAACAGGACCACTACCCTGACTGCTCTGCCTGTATTTTGTTTACGTTTGTCGCTCATTCTGCCTACCCCAGTCCACCAGTGTTCTTGGTGCGTGGCTGGGTGAAGCCACTTCCACCTGAGGCAGACATGCTGAGTGCAGCTACAGTGTGACTGCTGGTTGATGGTAGGATGGCTTCACCAGCTTCACACTGACAATATAATGAAAAGTGGGCAACTTAAACACAGTGTATTGAAAAGGGGGCACTGTTACACTAAAAACATAATGGAATTTGGGCAACTTCACCAGCTTCACACTAACAATGTAATGAAAAGTGGGCAGCTTCACATTGACAATGTAATGAAAATGAGGCAGCTTCACCAGTTTCATACTGAAAACGTAATGAAAAGGGGGCAGCATCATACTAAAAACAATGAAAATGGGGCAGCTTCACACTGAAAACATAATGGAGAGGGGACAGCTTCACAATGAAAATGTAATGAAAACAAGGCAGCTTCACCAGCTTCATGTTGACAGTGCAATGAAAAGGGGGCAGCTTCACCAGCTTCACACTGAAAATGTAAAGAAAGGGGGGGTACTTCCAGCAGCTTCAGACTGAAAATATAAAGACAGCGGGGAACTTCATAGCTTCATTCTGAAAATGTAAAGAAAGGGGGCATCTTCATAACATTCACACTGAAAATGTATTGAAAGGGGGACAGCTTTCCAAGCTTCACATTGAAAACATAATGTAATGGAAGCAGATTCACCAGGTTCAAACTGAAAATGTAAAGAAATGGGGGCAGCTTCAATCTGACAATGAATTGAAAAGGGGGCAGATTCACCAGCTTTGCATTGAAAATGTAATGAATAGGAAGCAATTTCACCAGCTTCACAATGAAAATGTAATGAAAAGGGTGCAGCTTCATCAGCTTCACATTGAAAAGAAATTAAAATGGGGCAGCTTCACACTGAAAATGTAAAGAAAGGGGGGGACAGTTCCACCAGCTTCAGACTGAAAATATCAAGAGAGAGGGGAACTTCACCAGCTTCATACTGAAAATGTAAAGAAAGGGGGCAGCTTCATAACCCTCACACTTAAAATGTATTGAAAGGGGGACAGCTTCACAATGAAAACATAATGTAATGGGAGCAGCTTCACCAGGTTCAAACTGAAAATGTAAAGAAATGGGGGCAGATTCACCAGCTTTGCATTGAACATGTAATGAATAGGGAGCAGCTTCACCAGCTTCACACTGAAAACGTAATGAAAAGGGGGCACCTTCATCAGCTTCATACTTCACACTGAAAATGCAACATCTTCATATTGTGCAATAAAAGGTGGAAACATCACGAGATATAAACTGAAAATGTAATTTAAAAAATGAAGGTTCTCCAGCTTCATACAGTGTAATGAAAGGGGGGCAGCTTCACAAGCTTCATGCTGAAACAGAATTTCCCTCCCCTGGAATTCTTAACTTGTGAAGGTTATCATATCCTACATTTGAAAGAATGCCTCTCCAGCTTTATACTGTGCAATACTAGGGGAATATCCAGCAGTTTCACCCTCAGTGTGTATCAAAAAGGGCAGATCCACCAGCTCCACCCTCAGTGTGTAAAGAAAAGGGCACATCCACCAGCTACACCCTCAGAGTGTAATGGAAAGGGGCGATCCACCAGCTTCGCCCTCAGAGGGTAATGGAAAGGGGCGATCCACCAGCTTCGCCCTCAGAGTGTAATGGAAAGGGGCAATCCACCAGCTTCAACCTCAAAATGTAATGGAAAGGGGCGATCTACCAGCATCACCCTCAGAGTGTAATGGAAAGGGGCGATCCTCCAGCTTCACCCTCAGAGTGTAATGGAAAGGGGTGATCCACCAGCTTCGCCCTCAGAGTGTAATGGAAAGGGGCGATCCACCAGCTTCACCCTCAGAGTGTAATGGAAAGGCGTGATCCATCAGCTTCACCCTCAGAGTGTAAGGAAAACAGTTAAAGGGTGCAGATAAAAGTGGCCCACCACATTATTAGATGCAAATGAGGTTTTACCATCTCACCTGAAAACATACCATCCTGCCTGCTATTATTCCTGTACTGTATGTCACTGATGAGAGCACATGTTATCACCTTTTATAATGTCAGGGCTCTTTTCTGCAGGATTTATAAATCTGCCAGCTCATTTCAGTCTCATTTCACAGTTACTTATATTAAATGCATCTTTCATTCATGTTATTGCACACAGCATCACATTTCTGCACGACGGAGTGATGCTGCTTAAAGAACTGCAGGCTAAGTGCCTTTCTCGGATCTGGTCATTCTACTGCCGCAGAAGGCTTATAATTTATTCATGACCGCTGAATATTCATGAGGAGGACAACCAATAATATCATTGTACAACTGCCGGCTGGCTCCTCCCACTCAGCACCCCACCTACACTGCTGGCACACAACTGTTGGAGACGGGAAGACGGAATTGCTGGGCTCACCTGTCCGTGCACCATGATGGAGGATGCCGGGGCCCCACTGAGATCATCTCCCACACGCAATTCCTCTGCATTTCATTTTGGATCATGCAGGCTGGGAATTACGGGGCTGGATTTCTGTAATATTAATATTAGCATTCCTCCTGGCTGGAGGTTGGCCCAGGTTTCGCTGGGTGTGAATTATAGTCAATTGGTTGCATAATCAAGCTGGCATTAATCATGAATGCCGTTCCCCATGGCAACTCTTTTAAATAAATTAGTCCTTTTTTTCCCTCACCAGACCAGCTTGGTGCATCTAATATAGATGTATTAATGGGTTTAGTAGGATATTTAGCTATCAGTCCAAGCTCAGTTCCCCGACAACACACAGAGGTCTGATTTGTATTTTATTCTTAATGTGATTTCTGTGTGCATGTAATTCTTTTGAGGCTTGTAGTTTTGTACAGCAGATCTGAAGCTTGGGGAACGATGAAGGGTGAGTGGCAGCCCATGTAGATGATTTTCTGGTGAACTCCACAGAATATCACAGGGTCTCAAGCTTCATGAAGCTCGCTTTTTCATCGCCAAATGAACTTCACTGTTCATCTCTAATTCTGGACACGTGAAATGTAAAGGAAGGACGGGCAGAGACCGAACTGTCTCATGGTCATGTGATGAACTGGGGCATGGAATCAATTAGGGAGGGGGCGAGTAATGGGCACAGCTCATTAGGCATAAAGGTTCTCCCTCCTTCCTGGACTGTAGTGCATTTCCCCTGCAGATGTGTGTTGTTTTGGTGAGTCTGCGTTTCTTTGTTTTCTGGCTGTATTGCCCATCTGGGATATGAACTCCGCATCTCATGTAGGACCCCACTGGTAATGGGAGGAGGGACGCTGAAATCTTGAAAGGGGCTGGACACCTGGGCGATGAGGGCAGGTGCTGCACTCTCTGATCATTCGGCTGTCAGATTCCCCAGCAGCCTCTGTTGGTTTCTCTAATCTAGCCGGCCCTGACTCCTTCACTCATGGGAACACCCTGCCTCCTACCCATAATCCATCACTACTTTCTTAAAGGTTAAACCTTTAGAATATAGACCAGAAAAGGGAACAATTTGGAGCTTATTAAATCATCTTTTTAAGTTTAATGCACTACTACCTGTTCAGAGGACTTGGCTTTGGGTGGTTTGTTAACATTTCATACATTTACTTAATTTAGCAGACACCTTTATCCAAAACTGGGTCAGTTCCTAGAGCAATTGGGGGTTACAGGCCTTGCCCAAGGGCCCAATGGAGAAATCACTCAGCTGACCCTAGGATATGAACAGGCAACTTTATGATCACAGACACAGTGTCTGAACCCACTGAGTCACACACAGTCTATCCCCAAGTTGAGAGGCTGACTAGATACAGGGAAACAAACTTTCTCTCAGAACATCATCAACAACTGGATTTGTGAATTAGATCCAAACACTCTCATGGGTTTCCTTGCATGTTTCTTAGTTTTCATTTTCCAGGGGGTGTGAACAGGACAAAGCAGGCATGTTTGCAAGCTCCCATGTGCCAACAAACACAATGAAACAGACCATTTCAATTTAAGTGGAACGGGAGGGAAGTTGGGAGGTGGATGGGGGAGGCACAGGTGATACAAATCAATACGAACCATCTGGGTCACCTGACCCACCCCAAACCGAGATGGATACGGGGCCACTCCTCTGTAACACGAGCTTCCCTGCAAATGTAATTTCAAAGCTATTTTCAGTTGTAAATGAGCATAAGCACCATGCCATCTAACACCTAAGAGAGGTTACCCGCTTCCTCCAGCAGACCTGCAGGGGGCAGCGTGATGGGAAAGTTTACATCCATATGTAGCTGTGATGTTTTTACGAGCCGCACTTTCACTGTCAGCTATCTGCTAAATTACAGCGAGCTAGGAACGAGCGAGCCCCCCCCCCCGCCCCCCTGGCCTCTCGGCGCTGCAGACGGGACGGTAATTATGCAAATTGAATTCAGAAAAAAATATTCCCCCGTCAGGGCATTAGTGGGCATGTGCCGATCAAACTGGGATGGCACCGTGGCTCTCTCCATGGGTTTGAAGTGTTCCAGATGGTTCATAATGAACATGACACATTCTCTTCAGAACTTCAGCTGGTGGGGGCGGGGGACCAATAATACATACATATATCCTCAGCATGATGGGAGGCAGAAGGAGGACCCTACCGCTTACCCTTGTATATAGCGCCCAACTGCACGGTGGCATCTGGGAGATGTTTAGCTTCAGACTCCAGATGTAGTGACGTCTAACAGTGGTTAGAGCCCAAGGCAAATACCATTTAGCTGGTTTGCATGGCGGAGGAACAAAGAGGGAGTTTTTATCTGCACACAGTGCTTTTTAAAAACGACACATTAAACCTGAATGTTCCAGAATTTCATACCCTGTAGGATATGTGCTGTACTTAGTCCAAGAACACCTAATACAGCTAAAGGATCATTGGATTTTAATAAAAGTAATAGGCATCAAAAATGCGACAAAGCATATTGAAACATTAAGTAACTGAAGTAGTTTAATTTGAACAAGCTCAACATGGTAAAAAAGTATATTATTAAGAAAAACAGATATCCATGTACTGTTGATTGATGTTCATGTGAAAATGCGAGAACTGGAGTATTACTCCTGAAAGAAGGAAAATTTATGTCATGAAAACGGAGAGGTTTCAGGCTTGGTTTTACCCCAAAAGGACTGCAGTTCCCCATGTAAATCTTCAGTCTACATTACAAAAAGAGGTTATGACTTAAAAGTATAATGTGAAGCATTGCTTTTATTATCTTTTTTTCCCAGATATTTCTTAGAATTGAGTTGAATTGTTGGATAAATACACACCCATGACATTAATTTGAATCTGACATATCGGAGAAGGACGGGGAAGATGCACTCTGTCCTGGACGGATTCATCAAGATGGGGCTGGGCCAGAGGGAAATGGACACTAGCGAGCTCTGGTTACGCTTCCCTCCGGATTTGGTGCTCAGAGGCAGATTAGAGGCCTCGTCCTGTTTCTGCTGAGTGCTTTATTACAAGATGTTCTGTCCGCATCTCACGCGGCACACTGACCCAAGTAGGCAAACGACTCGATCCACAGAGTCGGCCAGCTGACCGACTCAACCTAGTCACCGACTCTACCAACCTCACAACTCAACCGGCCACAGCCAACAGTCCACAATGATATCTGCCCGCGATCACTCAGGGAGAGCAATATTTTAGAGATTGGCTGATGGATGTGAGTAATTCTTATCTACACTCACCTAAAGGATTATTAGGAACACCTGTTCAATTTCTCATTAATGCAATTATCTAAGCAACCAATCA
>JAODKC010000002.1:21770636-21782012 GCA_026777985.1 Mormyrops attenuatus
CCCCCCCCCCCCCCCCCCCCCCCCCCCCCCCCCCCCCCCCCCCCCCCCCCCCCCCCCCCCCCCCGCCCCCCGCCCCGGGCCCCCGCCCCGCCCACTCAGATTACATTAGTGGGCTTTACGGCCTCTCAGGTTGATGAAGGATGAGTGGGTGCCAAGCATTGCAGCATCTGGGGGGGGTACATTACTGATGGCCAATGGGGGGGGACTCGATGGCCGGTTTACTGACCTGCTTTATACCCCCCCCCGCCAGCTAGATTACAGGGGCAAAAAAAGAATCAATAAACTCACAGTCATCAACTTTTGACATTACCGAGAATCAGGTTATGAAACATCACTGCAGGACACTACTGAAGCGCGGTGCAGTTGCTGTGTATGCACATGAGCGTGTCAGGGAGCTCGCATGGCACTGCGCCACTTCCTGTGCAATAACACAATAAGTTTGGAGGATTGCGGTTGACCTGTTTGTGTGGGTTTCACGGCCGGTAATTATGTCTGAGGAGGAGACTGCCAAATCTCCCCACGCAGGTAGTCGCTGTGTCACGTCCCCCCCACCACCGCAGATAAAGCCATAAGGGCGTCTTTGCGTCTGGGAGCCAGCCTTGCCTCAAAATCCCTCTTCTTGCCCAAGCAACCCAATTTACTACGAGCGGCTTCCCCACATCAATCACCCCGCTTTGCGTGTCGGGTTCCTCCGTCGTGTAACTAATGACTCTCTACTTACTGAAATTTAATGAATGCACGATTTGCCCACAAAAATAAAATGGAGAGCTTTCAGTTTGCAGGTATCCCTGCCCGTATTCATCAGCTTAACCCATGCTGATTAATCACCGTGAAAAATCCATTAATCCAAACGGCCCTGCCCTTCAGGGGCCCCGAGGCAAAGCCACCGCAGGAGCCTCTATCCTCCCGGCCGGTGCCAGGTGGCGTCGACGCTAAACGGATAATCACAGAAACAAAGCAATACACCCCCTTCCTGGCTGGTCGTCTTAATGCCCTCCTCGAATAGCATGAGCGCTCCACTAAAAACCGATCGCCGATACGTAACGTGCAGCTAACGTGTCTCACCGGAAGGTTTTCCGCACGCCATTTACGGGTTTGTTCTGTAGCTATAGAAACTTATCCCGGGAACGATAGTGGCATTCCCACCATTAATGCAGGCAGGAATTATGCTGGGAAACATGGCCATGGGGAACGGAGGCAACGGAGGGCAAGGAGATAAAAGCAGGAACGTATTTCATGGTGTTTATCATGGAGGCGCTTGATCGGCGCTCGTTTGCAGTCAGCACGCGGAGACGGGGCTCTGGATGCCGGTGTGAGCGTGTAATTAGGAGGGTGTGATTCTTGGCGATGAAGCATGTGGCATGGGCAGCATATGCCCCCCCCCCCCCCCCAAAAAAAAGGAAGGGATACATTAACCCGCCTCTGCAGGCCATCAGGAGTCCGACAGCGCTGACCCAGGGCAGGATCGGAGCGAGCTTCCGTCTCTGACTCACGCGCGCTCCCCCACGCCCTTGTAATGCATCCAACCGGTGCTCCATCCTCCCCAACCAACGCCAAACCCCCCTGCCCCCCCTCAGTCACATGGAGGCTTGTTAAACATGACTGCTTTGGGGAAACAGGACCTACTCACCTATTTATGGTTACTTTACTGCTTTGCTGAGCCACCGAGTGTTTTACCATTATTATGGCCGCGACCCCCACCACCTCGGCACATTAATTGTGGAGTGTCATCCCAGTCTAACAGGCATGTGATGAAATTAGGGGTTCTGATGCCCTCTCTGAATGCAAAGTGTGGTATTGCACTATTATTTCCCAGGTTAGGACTTCAAACCCTAAGGCTGCATGCATCATCACTATTTACCTACTTAGAAGTGTGTTTACTGATGAAAGGTACAACAGCAAGTTCTGTGTGAGAATGTCGAAAGGTTAAACGTGCAGCATTTCGATCAGGTCCGGTCTGTCGGCTACTGGAGGAAATACAGATAAAGGGAAGGAGGGATGAATAGGCAGTGACCTGTCAGGTCCTTAGACGTCCTTTAAGAGCCTGGGGAGGGAAATAAAAATCATAAAAAGGAGGGAAGTTGGACTGAGCAAAACGTGAGGAGCATGACAGCGACCTGCTGACTGTGGCTGTTTCTGGCTTTGCTGTTAAATAGTGCAGAGATGGATCCTGCTTGTACCTTTGGAAGTTTCCCTAGATTCAAGATACATTTATGTGCTGGATTAAGAGTATGCAGCCCCACCCACCCCACTGCCCCACCCCCAGGAACATGTTAGTCTCTACATCACCTGTGTATGACCTGTCCATCACATTGGAGGCTTCCAGGAACATCCGAGCCTCATGGAAAGCTTCTCCTCTCAGTAAAAGTGGCAGTCCTTGGGCTGCATACCCCAGGAGCTCAGTACCTGGATATGTACCCTTCTGGTACCTACACCACTGAGCTGGTGGTCATGTCCCTCTGGGGCAGAATGAGGCACTATGCAGGTGATTCCAGAATTTCATTCTGTACCACTGAGTGTGTTTAATGTCTGTCACATGATTATAGTTCTCTGGAATCATCAGGAAAGCTTTATAGTCTGTTGTCAGGATTATAATACATAATGTACATGTGAAATGCGTAAAATCGCTGTGTGATGAGTATAATTTCAGCAGCGCTCCTGGTACCTGTTTAATAACCTGGCACACTACAGAGACTCAGTAGCATTTTCGTCTGAGAATCACAGCTCTCTGCTGTCCTTTTCTTATTCTTTCTCCAGCACTTTTGTGCACTTCGCAGACTCCCCGGCACCCCCTTTCTAGCACCTTTGTGCTTTTCTGCAGGAAACGGCCCACATTATGTCATTTGCGTTTCTCTGACGGCTTTGGAGAAACCGTCCCAAGAACCGCTGACCTGCCTTCAGGAGCAGTGGCGGCCTGTTAGCAATCTGAATGAAGGCGGTTCTCCTGCCTCCACTGGAGGTGTAAAAATGGCTCGTCCCCCTGATCCGGCCCCCTCTCTCAGCCCTGACTAATGGCTCCACTTCTGCTGAACGCTCTTTGATTTACAGGTAGCACTAGATGACTGGTCCCTCTTAACTGTGGTATTTCGAACAGGCCGTAATAATTTGTTTAGTCAGGTAGTAAAATCTTACTTTGCCGTGGACTATAAAGAGCATTTGGCGGTAACGTCAGCAGCCAGGGAAATTGGGAAATGCACTTTCCTGCATTCTTCTAATGGACTAACACACCCAGACTGTATTGGGCGGAATGAATGTTTTACGGTGAGTAACTATGAAGAAAATTTAAGACCTCAATACATTTAAAATAATCTCAGGTTTATTCTATTCAACTAGGATGTAGAACATGGTGTTTAAGTAAAGGAGAGAGATGACTCGGCATAGATCATCAGCGTAAAAGCAAAAGGCCTCTTAGGATGAACATACGCCGTGTCTGCCACTCAAACCACATGTTCATGTAGGGCCCCCAAGGTTTGAGGGCCCCCTTTTGCTCACAAACAGTCACTACACTCAACATTGCATAAATTGCATTCCTTATTTAGAAGATGCTGAAGCAGCGTGATCTGCTAACAAGCCAGCAAGCTACCATCTTCTGACTCTGCTCATTAGCTGTTTATTAGATTTTTAAACATCTTTTGGTGTGTGTGGGGGGGGGGGGGTGACTTTTTTAATAGGACTACAGAAACAACGATCTGGCCCCTGGCCGTGCTGGTTGGTACACGGCAGACGTGGCTATGCAGGGCTGACTTGGGGCGTGGGGGGTAGGAGGTCACCCTGGAGTCTTCTGTCATGACACTGTCCTTCTCTGTGGTCTGATTTTTGGCTCCCTTGTGGTTGAAGGAGCAGTGAAAGACATAAAAAAGAAGACAGACCACCGCCCCCCCCCATCCTCCCCCCAACCACATCTCAGCAAGGCACCAGGACACGCCACTTTTGTGCAAGCGTCAACATTTCATCCACACCAAGTTCCTGTTCATTCAGGGAGCTCCTGTGGTCAGGTGACGGTACCACGGCAAACGTAAAAGCACAGCAGCCCCTGTGGAATGCTAATTCTGGATTATGAAGGATAAAGTGTTTTTACTCCCCTTCCTCTATGACAAACCCTCCCCAGCCCACCCCAAACACGACTTCACACTGGAACAGGATGAGTCTCCGTTTCACGCATACATTACCGGATTTTATTGAATAAAACAGTGAGGACACTTTTCAGTAGCTTCATGCACAGCTAATTCGATTAGACTGGGAAATATTTAGCTTCCTGCCTTTTGCCACTCAGGGCTTCAAAGAGGAACGATCCCCTTAATGCCTGAGAAGTTCATTTGAGAAGAAAACAAAGTTTTCCTGACGGACAGGGGAAAGCGATCTATTCAGATATTTTCAAAGCATCTCCAGTCTTCGGGTCACTGAGGGCGAATGACAATGGGGATTTTAAAGAAAGTCCGTATTGATTGCAGTCAGTGGGGCTCTCTGACCATTCTCAGGATGACCGTAAAACCGATGTCCACGAATTCGCTCATTTTTCTACTATGATAGCGAGAGACCCCTTTCAGCCTGGCATCTCCTGTCGATAACACAGACAGCTGTAGATTAAATCTTTTTTTTTAAATACTTTGTCCCCCGTAATGAGTTTCTACAGGGGTTATTCGGTAGCTGTGCAGTGCCTGGGATTTTGGCAGGAGAACTCGAGCACGTAACTCATTTCCAGTCCAATAAATCCGGTGAAACGTTGCGAGACACAAGCACCTGTGAGACCCCCCCCACAGACACACACTCCGGTGGCCTTGGCTGTGTGTCCTGCCCACCCCCCACCAGTCCAATCCGCTGAGATGTGGAGTCACTTAACCTTGTTTGCTGACTAATCTGCTGTGGCTACTTTACGCTCGTTCCAACGCAGAGACTTTGATTGGCATCCAGTTTGGCTCTCTTTAAAGTCCGTAATCACCCCCCTGTGCCATGTCACACACCCACTCTGTCTTGTGTGGTTTTATCCCAGATGGTTATAGGGGTGATAACCTGATTGCCCCCCCCCCCGGCAGCCTTTCACAACGCTCAGAGTTGCCCCGCGCCACCCCATAATTGAGATCCCGCCTTGACGGTGTGCCACCCAATTCCCCACGGAATTCGCCGGGCTTCCGATAACAAATATTTCATCAGTGTTTCATGGCTGTTTATGCCACCACCGCTGTGCGTGACGCTTCATCTGCCGATAAGCTGTGAGCGTGGCCGGAAATGCATGCTTGCTTTTCATATGTTTTCGTGCGGTGGGAGAGGCCTCGTTATCTTCCCCATTAATGATGTGCAGTCCGGCTGAGTCCGGCCCTGTCGCTCTCATTTACATTCAATTAGCCCCTTCTTATAAAAACCTGCATATGCATGCCCTCTAATGGGTCCCTTACTCGTCATCCCAGCGCCGTGTATCGTCAAGTATCATTCTGCCAGCCTCCGCCTTCATTTGCATTATCTCAGTGTGCTGCATCTTGCCTGAAACATTTGAAGTTCAGTCTTCTGGTATAGTGTCATAATCATATGGGTCTGGCTTTGAGTGTTCAGGGACATCCCTGATGTCGTTCCCTCTCATCTCAGGTGCAGGTGAACCAGAGACATTCCAAAAATCAAGGCAGTGTTTCTGAGGTGGATTCCTCTCCATAACAGGACTGGGGGGCCGGGTGTTTTATTTGGACTCCTCGCCAGAACAGGACGGGGCAGCGGGGGTACTTCTTAATGAATATCTTTTTTTGCCAACCCACCAGTGTGTTGTTTTGCACAAATTAAATGAGTCGAGTATCATACTAGTGTCCAAATTCCCCATCACTGGCATCAGATGTTTTATGAGCGTCGATCTGAATCCCAAACTGTTATTTATGAGTGTTTCTGTTTTTTGACCCAGCCACTTATTTTAAATAAACAAATGAGGTTAAGTACCACAAGGGTAAAGCAGAAGGATCCTTCGGAATGTGAAACTGAATTTGCCTGTTCTTCGACTCACGCCATTAACCCTCTGGAGTCGGCTATCCCGGATATGACAGAGATTAAGGTTTTTGGAAAGTATATGTTTGAAGTTGATTTTAACAAAAACATAGAATAATAACATTCTAAGTGGTCTCAGATTATTGGTGCTGAGTTTGTGCTGAAGAAAAGCACATGTAACACTTTGGGATAAATGTTTTTTAGATAGGTGAAATATTTTAAAATGTCAAGATATGTCAGACTACCCCAAAAGTGGCTGAGAGGCCTCAGACTCCAGAGGGTTAAGGTGTTTTACATTAGATTTGGAACTGATATTTTATCCTATAAGAAAGATAGTACGTCAGGGCTTAAGCAAGGTCATGTTATGAAATTTCCTGACATTATTTGTGTTCATGTTTTCATTGTGGGGTTTTGGGATTTTCCAACTAGTTGCCTACAGGTTTAGTTAATTAACTAACCTATCTGTGCTATCACTGTAGGTCAGCTGATCTCTCTCTTCGGGAGACACACATTTACTGAATTACAACATGTTGCTAAATAATTTAGTGCTGCTAGTTCACTGTGGGGAACCATTGAACAAAAGAGACCTTAGGAGCGTAGGGAGAAGACCCCCTGGGTCCTGCCCACCTATACATCCACCAATAAGAGAAGACACTTAATTTTCCCTCAGTCCCCATCCACTACACCCGCGTTTGATTTGTTATTTCAGTTCTTGGTGCCTTGCTAGACCAGTTTAAACGCTTCCTGATCTCCAGTGAAGATTCACCCATCGGCGTACAGATTAACATTGACTGAAGCCCTTCAACTAAATTCAAATGAATTCATTTATGGACAGAACCCAGGCCAGCTCAGTGGCTCCATTGTGCTTAAAAGATTCATTAATAACAAAACTGTAGATGAGCAAAACAACAGTTAACACTATAGATACCGTATTGCAGTGTGAGAGGAGAAAGCCAGAGGTGAAACACTGCTTATAAGTGAACAAATGAAACATCTGGGAGTCAAGTCCTACTTGCTGCCATCCCCAAAAACATTTCAGAACTATTACAGTCAATTCATTTATGTTTTATGCTTTTTACTAGAGCAGTTTAGATTAATGATTAATCTTCCTAACGCATACAGTTGGACCACCATTTCTGGGACATGAACTGGCGATAGATGTCCTCAACCACCTTCATGGATGCTTTTCTTTCACTTATCTTCTTGTACAGCCCTGACCTATTGGCCATCCCCTTATCTAGCTGCTATTATGTAGTGGTGTCAGACCGGGCCTTTCTTCCAGGGTCAGGGGTCAGGGGTAGCTCCTTGTCTATGCATGTTGGAAAATAGGCCCCGAACTTACATGAACCTTTTAATTTGGGCAGGTCCGTGGTTTTTGCATTTTAGTGTTTCAGCAAAAACGAATGAAAAGTGAACAGGGTAACGATCAAACGAAAAGCATTACATGGCCGACAGCTGCTCATTTAATGCAGCAAAATAATAGGCTGGCAGAGATCTTTGCTTTTGGGCGTCTAAAGGTGTGTGCCTGTGATTGTAACTGAAATAGACTATTGTCACAGATGGAGGCAGGATGGATTCATCATTCTGATAGTGTTCCCCAAAGGCTTCTGGGTAAAATGGGGTTTATCCTTTTCTCCTCTGATCCTCTTGTTTTCTTTATGAAATACGTGCCCCGTCCTGTTTAGGTTCTGCACCACCCACCCTGCCGAGCCACCTGTGCTGCTCGTATTTCAGCGATAATCATTAATGGGCTCCAGGTGTGTGTCCAAGGGTCGCCTCCCCCCCCCACCCCAGGTGGATGGGAACGAGTGGTGATTGACCTTGACGCTGGAATCTGCTTTTCCTGACAGTCAAGGTTTATTTGACCTTCGGCCTAAACAGAAGGAGGCATGCTGGAGAATAGCGACCTTCAGAAGCAAAGGATTGTGGGATGAGTGGCTGCCTTGAGGCAGGATGCGGTGCTGGCATTCTGCAATGGATAGAATCCTGCCTATTTTTGGGTGTTTTTTATCCCCCAATTTAAATTTACATTGAATTTATTTAGCACTCTTATCCAAATCATGCACTTGAGGGTTAGAGAGTCCCCTAAGCAATTAGGGGTTAAGGGCCTTGTTGAAGGGCATGCTCAAAGGCGCAGCATCCTAAGCAACTGAGCCACTCACTGCTAGTTATCACATGTGAACTTCTAGGTGGGGGATAAATGGACCCGCATTAGAACGTGTCCACGGCGTTAACTCTTGGAATGTCATCCAGGAGCACCATCTCCTGCTATTCCCATCTGCTCCGTTTTCCCTGGAGGTTGGATTTTATTTCTCATGAGGCAAAGAGACACCAGAGGGCAATGCTAGAGGCACCAGAGGGTGGTGCTAAAGGGTGGCGTTAAAGGTACCAGAGGGCAATGCTAGAGGCACCAGAGGGTGGTGCTAAAGGGTGGCGTTAAAGGTACCAGAGGGCAATGCTAGAGGCACCAGAGGGTGGTGCTAAAGGGTGGCGTTAAAGGTACCAGTGGGCAATGCGAAAGGCAACATATGGCAAGGCTAAATGGTGATGCTAAATGGCAATGCTAAAGGAAGCACAGGGCACTGCTAAAGGGCAATACTAAAGGGTGAGGCAACAGAGGGCGACACTAAAGGCACCAGAGGCCAACACTTAATGTCCTGCACAGATTAGGCATTTTCTCGAAGCTGTAATGAGATTCTTTTTCAGACAGTCATTGGAAATTCTTGGAGAGGGAAGAGACAGGAGTCCATTTTCTTTAGCGTGAGCCATTCTGGAGCATTCCGCCTCGCCATCGTGATCACAGTAATGCTGCCATTTGTCTCCCACCACCCCATTCAGTTATCATTCACCTGCGTTGTTTGATTTTATCAATGGGATGTTTTGTGATTTGCCCTTCATGACAAGGTTCAGGGCCGGTCCAATTCAGTCACACCCGTGAGTGGGGGTTTACCTAAAGAAATGTCAAAAATAAAGACACAGACAGAGATAAATCGGCCATCTTCATTAGCATTTAGCATATGTTCTGTGCTGTGTACTTCGGCTAATGTGTCTAACCTAACGGCTGATGCCATGGCTCACCAGACAGTGCTGTAGTTAGCCTCTCAGCACTACCCCTTGCTCTGTTTGTCCCTACAGGTTTCATCCTGCAGTCCAAAAACGTGTGGTTTATGTGAAGGGGTGTCAATAAATTGCCGTTTATATATGGCTGAGTACTCCGCAATGGACCTGAATCTTGTCCAGGGTGCCCCTTGCCTCGTACCCTGTGCCTCTTTGGAAAGGCTGCAAGCTTACTGTCACCCTGTCCTGGATGAAGGACATGGAAGCCAGATGGATGGATATCATGTAATTACATAATTAATGTGATGATAATAATGTTTACTCTCCATTTAGCACTTTTTTTACAGTGCCTGTCACGGATTATATATTTATGATTTTTAATGTTTACTTATTTATAATCAGACTTTATTAAGGCGTGTTTCTTCTTCAGCTAACACCGCCGGCTCTTACACATAAACGCCACTCGTCGGTCACGCTTCATTTCCTTCCGTGTGCACTTGGCGAGGTGTTAAATCAAATTAAAGCCAAAGCCAGTCGCACTGGAAATGCAGAGTGATGGGCCACCGTGCACTTTCCTGAGCAAGGGGACTTCCAGGACTTCCTGTCCTTTTGACCCCTGCGTCACTTCCTCTCCTTTTGAACCCTGCATCACTTCCTGTCCGTTTGACCTTTGCATCACTTCCTGTCCTTTTGACCTCCGTGTCACCTCCTTATCTTTTGACTTCTGCATCACTCCCTGTACTTTTGACCTCTGCTTCACTTTCCTTCCTTTTGATCTCATGCCATTGCATCATGCCATTGATGAGGCTGAAGGAAATTTACTCTTGGGAATGGTTCAGACCAAGCAGACGATCCATATTCCAAACTGACACGGAGCATTAACATGCAGAGAGCTTGCTGTATGGGCAAGGACATTCCTCTCCTTATGGTGTCCTGTAATCAATCGTGAAAAGCATCCCTGCTTGGATGTTGTCTGCTCTGCAGAAGGAATGTCAGAGATTCCTGAGCTTGGAAAATTGTGGGATACCAGTAGGCCAATCAAACTTCACATATTTTGTTTTTGATGCATCAGTTTTGGTTGTTATTTCCAGTAGAAATAATAAAACAAAGGGATAGATGGTTCCCCTTCCCTTTAGGGGGCAGTAATTGCTTCTTGAATAATGAGCCTGTATACAAATCACAGATTTCGGGGGGGGGGTTGGAATCTGAGATGCGTCTCACAGTCGTGACTTCCTACTCTGCTGAAAACCGGGTGTCAGTTATTACAGCTGATTGACCCATTGGCTGCAGACAGGGCAGGGAGGGAATGACCGCATCCACGGGCCCGGATCAGTGGATCGGCTCAGTGGAGCGGATCAGACTGGTGCTTCCGCTGGATTATCGGAGGAGGCGGAGGACACGCATGTCACGGACCGTCAGCCATGCTGATCACTGTGAACAGCTACCTGTTTCTGACCTAATGTGGCGCGGAGGATGGGGTTTAGTCCCCCCTCACCTCACAGTTACAATAGCACAAAATGACCCTCGTTAATTAACTTTTTGAATCACCTGGCAATGAATCTACTGTTTACAGTTAGGGCTTGAGTCTGCATATCCTAGTGCACATCTGTGATACATATCCTCTTTCCAAAAACATATGTGCTGTTCTATGCACACAAACAGTGGTATAAATGGGAGGAAGGTCAGCTATTAGGTGGACAACAGTCACATGACCACCACGGTCACATGATCACTGCTGGATTTCACTGTCCACCATTAACTTCTCTAAGGAGGTTGTCCTAAAAACAGTGTACAGATACAACTGGGGCACAGAACAATCACAATACAGGCCTTCCAGATTTAATCAGGCAGAGAGGGACCCCAAAAGCAAATTAAATTTGGGAGGTGAAATGCCACACCCCACCTGTGGGTTCAGACCAGGGGTGGGCAATCTTATCTTGAAAGGGCCATCGGCATGGGTGTAAATTACGGGAAAGAAGGGGGGGTTGGGTGCTGTAACCCCCCGAGTAATCAAAACCAGCTAATACAACCCCCCTCCCCTGAATAATCATGTCTCCTCTCTTTTCAGTTAGGGCAGGGGTGGCCAATCTTATCCACAAAGGGCCGGTGTGTGTGCTGGTTTTTGGGGTAACCTTTACTGTAGGTCAGCTGTTCAGACCAGGTGTGAGGACTCTTCAGCAAATCAGTCCTCTAATTAGCAATCTAATTAGCAGTTGCAGCGAAAACCCGCACACACAGTGCCCCTTTCTGGATGAGATTGGCCACCCTTGCCCTAACTGGATAGAGGCCTCGGGGGGGGGGGGGGGGGGGGGGGGGGGGGGGGGGGGGGGGGGGGGGGGGGGGGGGGGGGGGGGG
>JAODKC010000002.1:21784805-21802257 GCA_026777985.1 Mormyrops attenuatus
CCCCCCCCCCCCCCCCCCCCCCCCCCCCCCCCCCCCCCCCCCCCCCCCCCCCCCCCCCCCCCCCTGCAAAGTTGAGACAGAGATGGAGGCGCAGAGAGACTGGCGGGGGCCGCTCAGCACTCTGCTCCGGCTTGCTGTGCCATTGTCACACTGGCGAGCACGGAGATCAATACTGTTCTTTAACCAGTACCACCATTGTTCCCGTAAAGGATGCCTCCCAACTTTCTGTTTCCCTGTCTAATTAGTTTCCCCAGTTTTGGCCTTGATTGATATGGCATATCAAAGAACCTGGATCACGAGGCTCCGAAAGCCAATGGCCAATGATAAACGAAGGCAGGACTGCAGGCCTTTGCAAACCACATGGACACTCCATGAAAGGAAAAATTTCTGAGACTAACAGGTTTTCTGAACCGTTCTGCATTCCTTTAATATAGATTAGAAAATATGAAAATGCAGGTCAGAAGTGTGACTCTCTGTGTCGATGTGACATCGTGCCCATCAATACCTCCCAGAAAAGGTCTCAAAATGCCCGACTCTCATGTCAGTTATATTAAGAAAAGTACATTATTTTATGTGCATGATGCATGGCGGTGAGTCAGCACCGCTGCTGATGAATTCGACGGCCCTTGGATAGACAGGCTCCGGGCTGGCTAGTGGGGCCACGGCGTGACAAATGGACTTATTTACTCGGGTTCCGAGCTCCCGGATGCAGCGAGTGGGCCGCTAATTACTGAGAGGCACTAACGTTCCACACGTGCAGCATCGTGATCAGAGGATGGTGTAGCGATACTGGCATGCATCCCGGGGTGTCGGTAATGTGCCACAAGGAACCGCTATGCCTGGGTGAAGCCGGGTTGGGCAGGCTGAAATGAAAAACAAACATACACAGAGGTCAGAGTGTAATTTGGGGATCTGAGACCACGGTCAGCTGTCCATCCTAGAACATTTTTTTTTTCCTGGGGCGAGGGAACAGCTGTGATTACTCTTATCCATCAACAGAAGATTCTGGTACAAATATTATGCAAGGATGAACCCTGTATCTATATGTGTACTAAGACAATTTTCTGTTCTTATATCAAGGCCCCAACAGAGATGTCACTACTCTTCTGAGCGCAGGATTCATACCAGTAACCTTCAGATCATAGATATAGGGGCCTAACCTGCTAAATAACACACCAGAGAAACAGACATCTTTAGTTTTTAAAGCTGCTGCTCTTTGTCATGCCCATGAGTACATGCTTTCTGCTCTCTCTTTATAAGTTGATTTGATCTTTGCTATGTCCGCCTTGCTTGCCTATGATTTTCACATGTTTCCTGATTCCTGTCGTCATATAACACTGAGTTTCCTTTAGTTTGGCCCAGGATGAACCAAATCCGCACCCTAAAATCCAGTCCAGCTCTTAGCTCTAGCCCTTCAGCAACTCATTACACTGTATCGGAATCCTCTCCTGTGCTTACACCAAAATGGCTGCTTTGTGCCCCGGCTCTCCTCCCACCCCCAGATAAAAGCTCCATCTCTCCCTCATGTCTGCCGCCTGGTTCCTGTCCACTGTTCCTCCTGGAGAGAGAATTACCCCATTTAAAAAGCACTTTTTAGCTTCATTTTTTTGGTGGTTCCTTTCTCTTGTGGTTTGTTCCTGGTTTGTTTCTCTATTTTCTTCTTTCAGCGCATTTTCCACCATCCCATGTTCCCAAGGATGCACATCCGCAGCGTGTGTAAGTGCACATGCAATCGATTCTGACTCCTCTGCCCGTTTGGTTGACTAATGTGTTGATGTTTGACTGGAGCTGTTTCACACACACACACATTTCCCGAAAAAAGTTGAATTTCCCCACTTCACTCCCATGTTCGAAAGAATTTTTCTTCGGGACTTAATTATTCCAATAGGGCATAAAGGTTACTACTTAAGCAGTATAGTAAGACTATAGAACTGTGCTTGTAAGTACTTGCAATGTTTAGTTGCTTACTGTTGTTCAGCGTTCACTGATCATCATGTTCATTGTTCCATGTTCATGTGTTAATAATACAAGTTTGAGACAAAGTTGAATTATACACAAAGAGCATGCAGGTTGCAGCGTACAGAGAATTTTATTAGAAATGTGCAAACTTTAGCCGCGATGCGGAACCTTTAAATATTAACCAATATGAATTAAATTTTGTAGTCTTACTATACTGCTTAAGTAGTAACCTTTCCGCCCTATTGGAATAATTAACTCCCGAAGAAAAATTCTTTCGAACATGGGGGTGAAGTGAGGAAAATCAACTTTTTCGGGAAATTACGAAACTTCGATTGCGTTGCGGAACCTGAAAATATTAACCTATTTCAAAGATATTTTGCACATCTAATAACGCGGTCCCGTGACAACTTTTCCGCACTATTGGAAATTGCTATTGGAAATTTTGATTTTTTCACCCCACCCTTATATACACACACATATATACACATACATATTGTGTGTGTGTGTATATATATATATACACACACATCTATATTCTTCTCATATAGTTTTGCATTTGCTCATTTTAAATTGTTCATCCTTTATTTGTTTCATATAATCACGGTACTAGGATGGGTGAGTTCAGAGTGGCCACACTCTTTACACTGTACCTTTAATTTAATGTGAAATAAAGTTGTCCTCCGAAGAGGGGGGTGGGCAGAAAAAAAAAAAAATTGTTCATCTTCAATCATACAGAGATGAAACTCATTCCCGGTAGAGACTGCAGTTACACCCATGGCTGTTTCCTTGAGCTGGGGTAGAATTTGTTTGGACCAAAAGTAAATCTGGACCTTCAGGGCTAATTGACCTATGGATCTGTAAGTGCAAGGTTGCTTTTTTGTATATAAAATGAATCTGACTGGTTTCCAGTGTTCAGCACATCAGAGCAGCCTACACCTGCTGCAGGTACCACCAGGCTGTAATTATTATTTACAAACCCACACAGATCAGATATCCCTCTTTGTAATTAAAGTAATGATAAAATAACCAATGATGTTGGTTTAAAGTATGTCCAGGTGGGAGTGCCGTGCTGCATGAGTTATGTCCCCGTGTGTGTGTGTGTGTGTGTGTGTATGGGTGTGGATTATGTTTATATTACATTGTGGGGACCAAACCTATTATTTTGATTTTGGGGGGACCATTTTTCAGGTCCCCACAAAGATCTGCGAATGCAATCAAAAAAGTAGAAATGCCAAAAGTCTTGTACAGACGCTCCTCTGCTCACGAACGTTCAACTTACGAACTTTCAGACATATGAACGAAGAGGATCTTTAAGTCCAAATTGTGTTCACTAGGCTCCCGTTTCTTGTCCACAGCTCAATTTTTTTTTCTGTGCAGTTCTGCCTAATACGACTTCTGGCCCTTACTCCCGCCGCGCAGCAGCGTAGTGTGCGTACTTCCGGCATCCTAGTTCTTTCTACTTGCGTATACCCTTAAAATGATGGTGAATAACGACTTACGAACATTTCAAGTTGCGAACGGCCGTTCGGAACGTATCTCGTTCGTGAGTAGAGGAGAATCTGTATTTAGTTTGGTTACTTATGGTTAAGGATAGAGCTGGGTATGTTGCCTGATTTTACTCATTTGTGCACCTCAGCTTCTCACCTCTGCACCACGGCACTATAGTCGATGCTCTCCAGGGACAAATCTCCTCCTCCTACGATTTACATTATCTGTTGCCTTATGTTATTAGTCTTTTTAGGGCAAATGTTGTCAATTCAATTACCAGATTTTTTTTCAATTAACATTGTTTAATGCTGCGGGTTATGTAATGTTCTAACGTGTAGCAGTAGGTGACACACTGTGGTAGTTTGGGCCTCTGGGCTCCAGTTCAGCTGGCTGACTATCTGTAGCAGCAAAGCGGATTGTGGGTAAGCACTCACAACATGGAAAGTCCTGCTCTCAGTCCTTTGGGTAAGGACTCACAACATGGAGAGTCTCAGTCCTTTTAGTGACTCTGCTGTGGTTCCTTCAGTAACATGTCCATGTTTCTTACAGAGAATCAAGCAGTCTGCTGCGCTGGTTAGACAGTGGTCTCCAGAAGGGGATCCCTTAATCCCATAAATGTTAATAGATATTTCCCTTTCACAGACTAACAGGTACTGGCAGGCAATATCCACTTAACTGTTTCCTCTTTATATTTTCTAAATAAGAGAACAGTCAGATTATGGAACAAACAAGCATACCTTACTGAAGCAGGTTGTTATATTTCTACTTTCTGCCACTTATCCAGGGCCATGTTGCAGGATGCCCAGACCTCCCTCTCCCCAGTCATCTCCTCCAGCTCAAGGCATTCCCAGGCCAACAGAGAGATATAATCCAGCGTGTATCCAGCGGATCTGCCCCGGTTTGCCTAAAACATGTCCCCAGGGGACATCCAGGAGACATCCTAGATAGATGTCCGAACCACCTCAACTGCCTCCTTTCAATATGGAGTGTAGTGGCTGTGTGGCTGAGTACTCCTCACTCCATCTCTACAGCTGAGTCCAGAAACTGTGCAATGGAAACTCCTTTTTGTTGTTCGTATCCATGATTCTTTTGCTAACTATCCAGAGCTTGTGACCATTGGTAAGGGTAGGAATGTAGATTGACTGGTAAATTGATAGATTTGCTTTCCGGCTCAGCTCTCTCTTCACCATGACAGAATGATACAGCATCCATATGACTGCTGATGCTGCACAAATTTGCCTGTGAATCTCCTGCTCCCTTCTTCCCTCACTCATGGACAAAACTCTGAGATACTTAAACTCCTCCGCTTGTGGTTGTAACTTATCACCAACCTGGACACAGCAATCCACCCTTTTCCAGTTACGAATCATGACCTCAGATCTGGAAGTGCTGAACCGTTTTTTGGCTGCCTCACACTCAGCTGCAAACCGCCCCAGTGCATATGCTGCAAGTCACAGCTTGATGAAGCCAACAGGACAACATCACCTGCGAAAACCAAAGACACGATCCTGAGGTCACCGAACTGGACCCCCTTCACCCCTTGGCTAGAAATTCTGGCCATAAAGTTTATGAACAGAATCTGTGACAATGGGCAGCATTGGCGGCATCCAACACCCACTGGGAATGAGTCTGACTTACTGCTGACAGAGTGAACCACTCCACTCTGGTTATACAGGGACGTAATGGACCTTAACGACAGACCCCGTCACGGCACACCAGTTGAAAAATGCTGCCTTACGGAAGGTGTGACGTGGTAGAAAAAGGTTGTTAAACACTGTTGTACTCCATGGTCCCAAAGCACTCCCATGAACCCTCCAGTATCCATGTAAGGGTAAACAGCTGGTCCATGTTCCACAACCAGGACGGAATCCACATTGTTCTGTCTGAATTTGAGGTTCGACTAATGGACGCACCCTCCTCTCCAGTATCCCAACATAGACCTTCCCAGGGGGGCTGAGGAGTGTGACCCCCCTAAAGTTGAGGCACATTCTCTGGTCCCATTTCTTAAAGATTAGGACCACCCTCCGCCCCCCAGTCTGGCAATGCAAAGGCACTGTCCCCATCCTCCACACAATGTTGAATAGGGATGTCAACAAAGATAGCCCAACAACATCAAGAGCTTTCGGGAGTAAATCTCATCTACCCACAGAACCTTACCACAGAAGTGTTTTTCACTACTTCATTGACCTCAGCCCTAATTCTGGATAATTCGTCCTCTGAGTCTCCTAACTCTACTTCCTCCAAGGAAGGCTGACAGTGTGATTCAGGAGGTCCTCAAAGTACTGGTTCCACTGCTTGATTTTATCCCTTTCAGGTCAACAGTTCTCCATCCCTCCTGTAAATAGCATGGGTAAAACCCTGCTTCCTCCTCCTTAATCGCCTAACGATGTCAAACTCTTCTTATGCCTTATCAAACTCCTCCCACACCTGAATTTTTGCTTCGGCAACTGCCAAAGCCACATTCTGCTTGACCTGTCAGTATCTGTCAGCTGCTTCAGGAGTCCCACAAGCTGACCAAACTCAGAAGTCCTCCTCCTTCAGCCTGACAGAGCCCTTTATCCACCAGCGAGTCTGGAGATTGGCACTAGCAGGTGAGCCCGACTATATCTAGGCAGTATGTGTCTACCTCTCGCACCAGCACAGGCTCCTTTCCTAGCATGGAGGTCATATTCCACGTCCTAAAGCCTGCCGACGATGGTCTGCCGAGGCTCCACCCAATCTACAATGCATCTCGGCCCCCAAAGCCACCCCTGTAGTTGCTGGGCCCATAGGAGGGCAGACACATGTAATTACTTCAGGCTATGTCCAGCAGGCCCCATGGGTAGAGGCCTGGCGCCCAGGTGCTCCCCTGCTAGCCCCCCACCCCACCCCAGGGCATGGCTCCAGGGCGGTCTCTCCACTCCAGGTGGGGCGACATGGTCATTTACGTTACCTTCCATAAGAGA
Organism: Mormyrops attenuatus; assembly: GCA_026777985.1. NCBI lineage: Eukaryota > Metazoa > Chordata > Actinopteri > Osteoglossiformes > Mormyridae > Mormyrops > Mormyrops attenuatus. Next base: position 21,791,198 of record JAODKC010000002.1, read on the forward strand.
CTATGTGAATTACCCTTTGGCCACTCACCTCGGACCACTGTGCTTTGGGCGACCCTCGGATATCAGAGGTGTACAAACCCATCCACCACAATAAGGTGTCGATTCATTTCAACCTAAGGTCACAGACGGTTACAGTAGCCGTTTTAATTTATTTTGTCCAGAAATGTTGGCGTGAATTTGAGTCACACTGGCAAAGATATATGTAAAAGAATAGCTGTACTAAAATGGAACTTTCATACCATGTTGCAAAAGCTGTATAGCATCGGTGCAAGAAATGTCACTGTTACATTGACAGTGTGCAGGCCAGATTCAGCAGCCCTGTTGCCTTCACAGGAGAAGCCAGGTGTGTGGGATTGCTGAAAGGACCCCAACCCTAACCCCTTGCCCCATGGATACCAGGTCAGCAATAGGGCTCCCTTTTCTAGGAGGGGACAAGTGTTATTAGATTTTTCTGTTTTCAGAATCCATCCATCTTCTGTCCACTTACCCAGTACAGGGACGTAGACAGTCGGAAAGCCCATCCCAGGCAGAGCACCATACCCCGCACCCCCCCCGAAAAGATGCTGCTTCCTTGCAGGACATACATATGCACGCAAACTTAGAAAAAATTGTAAAATCTGCTGCAACAAACAATAGCTATATATGGAAAATAATAATCTAATAAATGACACCATGGTCCTTCTTCAAGTGATAGATGACTAACTCAATAACACAATCACCAGCTTTAATATAACATCCTTAACAATATTGAACAGTTTAAAAGTTAAAATGCTTAAAAGTTATAATAGTTTTATTGAGCGAAAAATATTGTAGGACATAAAATGTGCCTTCAGGTGCCACTGTAAGAGTGTTAAGGAAACACCGTCATGAATGCGCAGATGTGCAATTGAGTCACTGCTGCTGCTATTTCGTTACCTCGAGCTCATCAGCTTGGCGCGATTAGCGTGTGAACCTGACGCCTTCGATAAAACAGACATCTGGTTAAAAAGCAAGATCTGGCTTGTCTTCCTGGGGATTTTTCACTTTATCACACAAACATCGCTTAGCACTTAAAAAATGGTGTGGAACTGGGAACCAGCCAAACATATGGAGAGAAGCACCACTTCAGACACAAGACAACACTAGCCTTCATATATATTTATTATGGTTATTGTTTTTTAATATTTGTATACCGTGATCTCAGCACATGTTCAGCATGCTAGCGCTAATGCAAACTGAATGTATCCGCCGTGACGGGTGCATAAGTTCGAAATGTTAGACACAGCAAAGCGAATTTCAGATAAATGTTAACATACTGCTGTCGGCTGGTCAGATTGCTTTTGCGTATTCCTCAGGTGAAACACTGCGTATCTGATTTCTAACCCAGCAGAGGATCTCTGTGTTCTTAGCCGCTTTGCAGAAAATTGGAGTTGGAGATAAATCAGCATATAAAGAGATTTCAATCGAGATATGAGCGAGCCGTATAGGCAAGATTTTTGGCTGATACGTTACGCTGAACAGAGGCCAGGACGACAAGTAGTCGAGGTCTTATGGAGATCTCATCTCAAGGTACTTGGAGATACCTTCAAGACTCTTTGGGGATTTATTTTTTAGATCCAAATCAGCCTCTTGTCAGAGTCTGAACTACAGAGAATAGAGGGTCAAGCTAGTGGGTATTATCCCTGGCTATTATCATGATCTAGGAGCAACGAAAGAGAAAAAAAAGAGACATCTTCCCTCACTCTTGGTTCACTTCCAATTACCATTGTTTCTAATTTGGAAAATAATTTAGAAAATTAGCTTAGTGCAGTTCATTTGTCAAACTTAACGCTCTAATTATGCCGATGCGATGGATCCAACTACTGTCTTCAGGCCCGAATGTTTCACTGATGCCGCTTTAGCTATGAAGAAAGAAAATGGCTTCCTAACCATACATCACTTTTAATGTCTATTTTAGCTATATAGATTTTATAAAACTAATGGACATTGATTTATTCAATCTTCAAGTGGATGAGCCTGAGGTATGACCTTGAATCTCATCTGTATTGTGCCTAAAAGTGCCGCATAAATGCAGGCTTCTCTACTTAAAATACGATAAAACGTCTCGAATCATGTAGACAAATGGAAATGCAGAAAAATAGCCCGTGGAAAAAAAAAGGTCTCCAGTATAGAACAGTGTTGCTGGATGAACTCCACTCCATGTTCTACAGTCACATCTCCATTTTTAAGCAAATTTGTTAAGGAGCACGGTGTCTCCTTGGGGTTTGGTTTTCTGTTTTTAATTAGCACAGAATATTTCCTCTGGAATTTTAAATAGTTTTGGGTAAGTTTACATGTCATGATTACTTTCGTTTTCCAGCACCCGTTAAATCCTGCTGTCTTATCACGCTTCACTTTTAACACATTATTATTGTAACTCAGCCCTCTTAATAAGATGACCAGAGCTGTACTGTATAAAACACCCCGACACCTGGCTCCTCCCAGCTGAGGCACACCTGCCAGCCAGAGGTCTAAGGAGAGGATTAGGAACTTCTCTGAACAGCCAATACACCTTATCGAGCACTCTGCCAGGAGCGTTTGTTATCTTGCACGTTGAGGAGAAGTTAGCACCACCTGGAGAAGCCAGTCATTTCACAGAACGTGCAAACCAGGACAAGATCCCCGGAGGACTTAAAGCTGTCCTTCTCCAGAAGAATGATTAGATCTTCCAGCCACAATCAGATTTCAGTCAGGCTGCATACTCGACAGGCGATTCGCTAAGCTAACTGCCTGCTTGATCACGCTTTGTGGACAGCCGAAGAGGGACCGCAGAAATATGGATCTTGTAAAATTATGTATCTTCAAAGCTTCTTCTCTGAGAGCAAATCACTAGTTTGAACATCATACATCCTGCTCTTGCCCTTCTGAGGTATTGCATTGCTTGTGCTTAAATTTCCTCAGCCCTGCTTTCTGGATTATAGTTTTGATATTTAATAAATGCCCGCCTTCTTCCTCCTGGTTTGGTTATTTTTAATGTCAGGGTACAAGTTTGGGCAGATTTTAAATTGTTCCTGAAATTAAGGATGATAATTTATACAAGCTGCAAAAGTAAGCACTTGCGATGGTAATCCTGCTGGTCTGTCTGTGTTTGATCGGTGGAAATGCTAAGTTTACATCTCCGTGAAGGACAACGAGCTCGTCATCTGCAGGCATCAAAATGGCACATATCACACCTCAGTCGGGAGAGCTTGGGTTAGACGGGTAAAAATAAAACGCTTCTAATGGTCCTCGTCTGCACTGTGGTCTGAATTATTTATCAGCTCTAGAAACTCATCTTTCTGACTGTGCTGGATTGAAACGGTGTGGCCCTGGTGTGATATACTGTTATGATTACACAGTTATTGTTATTGTCTGCATTCTGAGTAAACCACGGACAATTCTGAGGAAGTCAGTAGCTGCTGGATTTGAGGGAGCTCTTGTTATGACTCATCAACTAGCCAAAAGACACTGCACTTATTGTGTTAAATGTTCATCATGTCACATGGTGTCACATCATCACTGTGTCATATGTTCATTGTATCAGATGTCATATGTTAACCGTCTCTCATCATTACTGTGTTGTATGTTCACTGTGTCACATTGTCACCATGTCACATTGTCACCAAGGCACATATATGCCATGTCACATCGCTACAATGTGCACCGTGTCATGTTATCACTGTGTAACATTGTCCCCATGTCAATTCTGAGGAAGTCAGTAGTTGCTGGATTTGAGGGAGCTCTTGTTATGAGTCATCTCACTAGCAAAAAGACACTGCACTTATTGTGTTACATGTTCATCATGTCATATGGCGCCACGTCGTCACCATGTCACATGTTCACTGCATAGCATTGTCACCACGTGACATTGTTACCATTTCACATGTTCACCATCTCATATCATTATCATGTCCCTTATCATGTCCTGTGTTCACTGTCACATTTTCACCATGTCACATCATCACTGTCTCATGTTCACTGTATCACATTGTCACCATGTGACACTGTTACTGTTTACCATGTTCAGTTTCACATCGTTACTGTGTCCTATGTTTACTGCCACATCTTCACAGTGTTGCATCATCACTGTGTCACTTGGTCACTGTCACTTCGTCACTGTGTTACAATGTTACCATGTCTCATGTTGACTGTAATTTCGCCACTGTGTGGCATCATAACCATGACATCATCATCATCTCACATGTTCACTGTGTCACACCATCACCATGTCACATGTTCACTGTCTCATCTTGATTGCGTCACATCATCACTGAGTCACATTCACTGTATCACATCATTACCATGTTCACTGTGTTACATTGTCACTGTGTCACATGTTCACTGTGTCACATTGTCACCGTGTCATATCTTCAACGCATCAAATTTTTTACTGTGTTTTTCATTGACAATCAGACCAAAGATAAGCATGAACATCTACAGACCAAAGAGAAGTGAGCTTATTTACATATCAAAGACAGCAGAATAAAAACTTTCTTGCTTGGGAAAAACCTGCCATGCCTGGGAAGGCGGCAGTTTGGTGTCAGACGATGCATTTAGATTTCTTCCTATTAGGCTGCCACAAGCCACCCTGTGTTTTCCTTGTTTTGGGATTCAGAAGAAATGGTGATCATCTGGACCACAGGGTGATATGTTTCTGCACCAGCTTTGGGAGGAGATGCTGAATATCCGTCGGCCTGTTTATATCATTTAAAACGCCCTCACTCACGCAGGAGGGAACCTCCCGTATTCACATGCAAATGTGACGCCTCCGTTTGCCGTCACCCTTGAATACTAGCCCGTGCTCCCGCTGGTGGACCATTTCTTCCTCTTGCTGTGGGCTCCTAGTCTAGTTCATACCAATAAGCAGCAGGTAGCACAGCACTTAAGGAGCTGCCCAGAAGGTTGCTGGTTTGTTTCCCAGAAGAAACCCTGCTGCGGCAAAAGTATTTGCATTGCTCTAATTAACTACCCAGCTGAAAATATGAAAAATATAAATGAATGGACAATAAATGTTTGCAGTGTGTGGCTTTGACTAATCACCTGTCATGGTTTGCAGCCTGAGAGTTGGGCCTATAACCAGAAATCTGATTGTGACTGGAAGGTAGGAAGGTCATCGGTTCAAATCCCAGGGTCTGCAATGTGATTTTATCATTGGGCCCCTGAGCAAGGGCCTTAACTCCCCATTGCTACGGGGTCTGACTGACCCCGCCTTCTCAAAAAATGTATGGTACTTTAGATAAAAGCCTCTGCTAAATGGAAACATTAGTTCTTTCAGGTGAGTTCAGTGATCAGGTGTTTATACTTCCTGGGTCCCAGAAGTCGTTAGTGGTAGCATTTGTCATGCCAGGATACTCAGAAGAACAATATGGGGGAGGGAGGGTGCCAGTCTCATTCAAATATATCACTCTGGCTTGGGGGAGGAGCACACATTAGCCTTATTTGATTGGAGAGCTGCCAGGGTTGGCCATGCATAGCTAATGTGAGCTTGGAGCGAGAGGGCAGTGGGCGGGGCCTATCAGGCAGGAAATAGATATCGCCCGCTGTCCCATTAGTGTGATGTGATAAGGACGGGAGGAGATGAAAAGTGCCCCCACTTTGGACTGCAGGGAGATTCGTCTGGAAATGTCCAACGCGCTTTTCTGATGCTGCAGATTCTCATGTTTGTGATCCCAGTGAGCCCTGATAATGAGGGGGCGGAGCTCTCTGAATACTGATTTTCCCATCATTCCTCTGACTGCTGTTTCTGCCCCCCCCCCCCCCCTTCCACAGTCCAAGCAGTAGAGGAGGAACAAAACAACGCTGAGTGATGCATGTCGGTTAATGCACCCAATGCACTGTCACTGGGGGGGTGCAGTGGGGGTGGTGCAGTTCCATGTGCATGTGCATGCGGCCGCGCTCAGTCACTTGCTCATAAACATGCACGGCCGAGGTTTCATAGTCACAGTCGCAAGACCGCAATGCGCCGCTTGATTGCGATGGTCTTTAAAGGGTCTGTTATCTACAAGAAAAACGAAAGGTGATGAAAGTTAGAGAGGAATGCTGGCTTGCTGATGATATGAGGATCATCATCACTGAAAACAGAAAATTGAATACTTAGTCTGAATGGGCGGCGTCCAGAATCTCAATCAATCTGACCCGGGATGTTTTTTATGCAGCACCCTGCAGCGTGTGGCTGCCGTTGTAAGTAGACCGGAGGAGGATAAATGAAGAAAATACCTGATAGAGAGACAAAATAACAGTTAGTGCAAGGGCTGGCCTAAGGCATAAGCAAACTAAGCAGCTGCATAGTGGCCAGTGGCCACCAGGGGTTGGACCATCTGACCAGCTTGGGACAGAAGATGACAAATGACAGTTAGGTTAATCAAATTTGCTTACGCCCTTGAAATGGGTTGAGCCAGTGCTGGCTAGCAAGTCAGGTATTTACCAGGCAGTGAATGGAGATGCGATGCCATACTGTCAGAAAAGGGGTCCGAGTTAGACTAACACAGCCTGTCCGTATCCAGCAAGTCCAGCATCTCCAGTGAGCTACAAAGAAGCCCCTGACTCCTGGCATCCTGTCTTTATTGCCTGCATTTTGCTTCCCAAATGGCACGAGGTGTTCTCCATGAGGTCTGTCAAGACCAGGCAGCCTTTGATCTCTTTGGACCGTCTCCTTGCTGGATGGGGGCTGTTCACAGCAATAAAAGGGTTGCAAAGGCACAGACATGAACAACCCCCCCCATAGCAGCATGGATAAGCCTAATGAGACACGACGCTCCAGCTGATCGGAAGGCTACTGGTCCAAATCCCTAGGTCAGCAGAGTGATTTCACCTTTAGGTGTTTGAACAAGGCCCTTAACCCTCAACTGTTCCAGAGACAGGGTGACCCATTCGCACTTAGACTTTGGCTTTACTTTATTGATCCCCTTTGGTTGGCAGCAGGAGGTATACAGATACAAAGAGGACAAAAAACAGTTACACTAGGAAAAAAGATAAATGTATGAAATACTGTAAATAGGAACAAAAAAATGAACAGTTTGCAGCAGATATATACAATTACTTTCAATATTGTGCAGTGTTATTTGTTGTGCCAAAAAAGGCAAAACTGCTGTATATGACACAGTGTAAATGTTATACTGTACATCCATTTATATATACATAGCAGACAGTTATTAGGCCTAGAGTTTAACATGTTAAACATGTTAAACAGCAGCAGTTGATATGAAAGCTCTCCTGATATGAAAGTGCTCAGTTCTGCATTTAGGGAAAATGACTCTCTGGCTGTGGGAACTTTTCCTCCCCATAAGTTCCCTATTGAGGGGATGAGCCTCATTTTTCATGATGGGGAGTAATTTATCCCACACATTCCTCTACATCACAACCTCCAGTGACTCTAGCGGGAGACCAGTGGCCTCCCTAATGATCCTGTGCAGCTGAGCTTCCTCCGTCTTTTTCATGTTGTTTCCCCAGAGAAACGAATCATAAGTCAGGATGGTGGCCACTACAGGCTGGTAGAACATGTGTAGCAGTGTGCTACACACCAAAGGACTTCAGTCATCTAAGAAAGAACATTCTCCTCTGTCCTCTGCCCATTCTTGTAAAGTTCATTCATGTTGTCCTGCCAGCCCAGCTTGTTGTTGACGTGGACTCCCGGGTCCTGTAACAGTGTACCATTTCCACGCTCTCTCCCTGAATCATCACAGGCTTCGGTGGCCGTTGAATATGTCCCCCACCGATACCCCCTTTTTTTTTTTTTACCAACATTTACCTGTAGGTGGATCTCCTTGCACCATTCTGTGAATCTCTGCACCAGACTCCTGAACTCCTCTTCCTGCCCTTCACTAATGCATCCAACAATCACAGTCATCATAGAGCGTCTGGAGATGGCATGAACTTGAGTTATCCTGGAAATCTGTGGTGTAGAGTGTGAAAAGAAATGGTGAGTTTCCTTACGTGAGTCAAGCTGTTAAGGATCGTGAGTTTCCTTAACACCTTGAACGTGTGAGATGCCGTGATACCTTGTTCCGTAACAAAAACGCATGAATGAATGAATGAACTCTCTAGGGGGCAGGGCTTAAGCAGCTGGCTTCTTAGTAGAACAAAAAGCAGACTCCCCCTCTTGAACACAGTGGATGTGGTGGGTGGATGGTGCACTTCTGGCCAGTGTAGCTCTCTCAGGTGTTACATAAGTTTGTGTAACATTTACGTAACGTTCCCTCACTGTGGCGTGAATGCGTACATCGGGCATAAATGCATCTAGGTCGTTTATTCTTTCTCAGGTAATTCTGTCCGGAAGCTTTTATTGTTTTGAACACCATCGCTTAACCGGTCTGGCGTGAACGTGCGCTGTAGAAAAAAAAGGACCTCCACCTTGATCTTCATCAGCTGCTTTATCGCGGCCTCTCATCAGTCTCAGTGCTAACACTGAAGAGCCTTTGAAACATAAATCAGCCCTCATTATTTTTGGAATTACAGTCCCCATGGTGATAAGAACAGAAGCGAGGACATCCTTGAAAGGTAATATCTTCCAATATTCTCAACAAAAAAAAAAAGAAAATACAAAATCGAGATGTGTCAGCACATGGTGGCTCTTTTTCTACTAAGGTTGGCGACCTAGAGAAATTAAATTGATGAACAAAATGAGGTAGGGAGACAGACAGACAGCCAGTCAGGCCAGAAGGAAGACAGAGAAACCGGAAACAGACAGACAGGCAGACAGTGAGACAGGCAACAGACACAGGCAGACTGGCCGACACAGGCACAGAGACAGTCTGATAGGCATACGAGCACATAGAGAGACAGGTGACAGACAGACAGAGAGGCAGACAGACAACAAAAATGCAGACAGACAGGCAGAGAAACATACAGAAAGATAGAGAGATATGCAACAGACAGGCAGAGAGACAAACAGGCAGACGGACAGGCAAGAAAACAGAGAGACAGACATGCAGGAAGCCATAGAGACAGACAGGCAGACAGATGTCCCTGTTCATAGGTTTACTGAGACCAATGGTTTCAACAATTCTTAAACCAAAGGTATCCCTGCAGACTTGCAAGGATAACTGGGCAGGTTGACGTGGGCATTTGATGGGATTCTTTATGACCCTTTCCTCCCAGATTCACTGCTGGATATCACCATGTTGGCAAAAACACTGAAGGAATTTTCAATGTGGTTTGACTGCTGGTGCCAAATGGCAGTCAAAGCATCTCAAAAAGAGCCACCCCCCCTGGGACTTTCACATACTACCATGTCTAGACTTTACAGTTAGTGGTGCGGTAAATAAAATGCATCGAGTCAGCTGTAGTTTTGTTTCTACACCTTGCTAATGAGAGGTCAGAGGAAAATGGCCAGACTCATTAAAACTAACAGGAAGGCCACAAGTGCAAGAATAACAGCTCGCTACAGCATTTGCAACAGTTGAATTGGTTCTGGAGGCAAAAGTGCGTCCTCAGTAAGTATCTATATATTGTGTACAAGTGTGTATATATAAGTCTTTGAAGCAAAATATTCCTCAGCTTGCTAGCTGTTCAATAGAAACCGGTACTTATAGCACGAAGTTTTAAGAGGCCCCTAACCCTCCTCGCCCTGCCCTTTGAAACTACCACGATTTATGGGTAGCATTGTGAACAGGAAGCAAAATGCTACTGTGTCACTTTTTACTACTGTTCGCATATCCTGTAAATATCAGGCAGAGAACACAGGAAACTCGCCCCAGAATGGTCAGTGAGCATTTGGCGTGCGCTAGTCACGCATCAGAAACGACAACCACGAAAGAAAATCAATCAGCCCAATGAATATGGCATGGGACCATATTAAGCCGTAATGAGCAGAAACTGCAAGATGGCCAGGCCAAAATGACGAGAGGCTCGATTATTTTTTAACTTTCTCTAAATATTCCAGTGTATTCTCAGGATGCGCGTGAAGACCACCCGCTCTTCCCGTCCGCAGTCTGGCCAGATGCTCCGCTCTTGCTGGGGGTCCTATTTGTTTAACTCACGCAGTGTCGAGGGATGGCGGCTGGCCCAGACCACAAATACACCATTCAGACACTGAGGTTTTTGGAACACTGTCTTCCCCTCCGAAATACGACAACTCGGTAACGACCAATAAACCTCATAAATGCGCAGTAAACTTTACTTGTCTGAGCTATCATACTCCAAATTCATAAGCACACAGAACATGTCACTGTACAGAGCAATAATACTCCAAACTCATAAATGCGCAGTGAATTTTACTTGTCAGAGCTATCATACTTCAAATTCATAAACACACAGTACACATTACTGTACAGAGCAATAATACTCCAACCTCATAAACACACAGCACACTTTACTGGACAGAGAATGTTAATACTCCAGCTTGATCAATGCACCTTTGCTGGACAGAATTAAATTGCATTGCACTTTACCCTGCCATATTCCTATATCGGCTATTTACTTTACATTTATATCATATAATTATACATTTTAACCACTGTTTTGGCCATGTCATCTATTTCATATTTAACGCATAAATACATACCTCTGCAGTTCCAAGTTATATGTCTACTTTGATGTCATATCAGTGCCTTTATCATGTTTTGTGCTGTCTAATCCTGTTAAATGTTACTGAACGGAGTAGGAATTCCTATGTACTGATGTACCAAAGGCAAATGAAGAATCTTGAATCTTGCTGTAGAGGGAGTCCCTCCAGGTCAAAGTGCATGGTGCCGGGGAGAGACACCTCCACCTGGCAGAAGGAGGAAGGGGGTGGAGGGTGACAGACTGGGCCTCAAGATCCTGATAGGGAGCTCCACATGCTTCACAGAGCAGGGAGCCCGTGCCCCAAGTCCAAGGTTTTGTACCTTAGAATCATCAGATGCTCAGATAACTTTAGCAATACAATTTTAGAGAATGAATACAGCACTCCTTTTTTTCTTTTTTATATATCCATCCATCCATCCATCATCTCCCGCTTCATCTGAGGTCGGGTCGCGGGGGCAGCAGCCTCAGCAGGGAGAGCCAGAATTCCCTCTCCCCGGCCACTTCATCCAGCTCCTCCGGGGGGATCCCGAGGCGCTCCCAGGCCAGCCGAGAGACATAGT